>PVIC010015489.1:0-35166 GCA_004025085.1 Thryonomys swinderianus
AGGGCCAGCCTGAACTACAAAGCGAGACCCTGTCTCAAAAAAAAAAAAAAAAAAAAAAATGGGCGGGAGATTTAGCTCAGTGGTTCCGGCGCCTGCCTCGCAAGCCCAAGGTCCTGAGTTCAATCCCGGTAACCACATACAATGCTGGGTGTGGTGACTCATGCCCACCAGCAATCAATACCACATACCACAGTGCTGGGCATGGTGGCTCATGCCTGTCATCCCAGCACTCAGGAGGCAGAGGCAGGAGGATTGCTGAGTTCGAGGTTTGCCTGGGCTCCATAGTCAGCTCAGGGCCAGCCTGAACTATAAAGTGAGACCCTGTCTCAAAAAAAAAAAAAAAAAAATTGCCAGCTATTCCCTGAGCAGAAAATAAATATCTAGAAAATATAAAGAGCTCCACAAATCCCTCCAAATAAAAGGCCCACTCAAGAAATGGGCAAGTAAAATGAATAGACATGTCTCAAAAGAAGTACAAATGGCCAACAAATACACCAATAAACTCAATAAAGGAAAATAAAATAAAATCCAGCCGTGTGTGGCTCACACATGCTCATACCTATAATCCCAGCACTTGGGAGGCTGAGGCAAGAAGATCACTCCAAGTGTGAAGCCAGCCTGGGCTACATAATGAGTTCAGAGCCATCCTGAACTACATAGCCAGGCTCTGTATCAAAAATCCAAAACAAAAGAAATCAAACCAAATAAACAAACAAAAAATACAGCCCACAGCAATCTGGACTCTAGAAATCCCACAGCACATCACACTGATGCTTTTTCTCAATGGCATCATGCTGATGAGACAGAATGAGTAAGAGGGAGCTAAACATAGCAAACCTTGGAGAACCAGGTGCACCCTGCAGAGTGAAAGAGGAATGTTACAAAGATCAAGGACTGCCCCGCTGCTCTTCAGGGTGTGAGTGAATACACCCTGAAGGTAAAAGACACAATGCACAAGCCCCAGCTGAAGAATCACGAGACAGCCCTAGGATTCAGAGCAAGACCACCATCCACAGCAGACAAGTATAGTATATGCAGTTGCAGAAACCATTCCTGATAGGTCACGGGGAGCCATGGGCTACATATGGGTTTCATATATCTGAAACTGCCTATTATAAGGTGTTTTCTGTAGGATCTGCCAAGTCTCACAATTGGATGGGCCCAGAATTGCTGCACTGTAAGTTGGAAATGATCCATTTGAGGTCAATGTACACAAATAGGTAGTCTCCTCTCCCAGGTCACATGAGAGTGGCTCAAGTGTACCTCTCCCAACTTGTATCTGTGCCACGTTGTGGGGAAGAGGGTCCTTAAGACCAGCCAGAGGAGGAAGACATTCTAGTTTTGCTCATGAATGGGCTGGTACTGGAATAGCCATGAAACTTGGAGGTGAAAAATCTTCCCAATGGACAGAGCTGAAAGTGATGCATGTAGTCATCTATTCTATATAAGAGAGAAGTGGTCTGAGGAAGCCAGAGAGATTTATAGGCAGAGCCCATGACCATATCTGATGAGTGGCCAAGGAGGTCAAGAGGGAGAAGCTGAGGAGAAACATACGTGTATGGACAAATGGGAGTAGTCATCAAGTACAAATGTGTGCGTGACATTTTAATGTTCACATATCCACCATGGAGGAGATACCAAGGAACCAAGCAGACAAAATGACTCCCCGTGCAAGGTGGGCACATGCATGCAGTCACCTTGGTAACAGAGAAGGAGGCTCCAAGATGTAGAGACCCAACACCAAGGAGCCCAAATTCCTATGCCTGATCTCACTACTGCTGCCTTTGATGCTCAGCTGGATAGCAACAAAGACCAGACCTGAGCCCGTACTGTGGGCTGAGGTGTCACCCTCCCACCGAATTTTATGTTAGAGTCCTAGTCCCCAGTACATCAGAACATGACTGCATTCAGAGATGAGAGTTTCAAAGGCAATTGTCTAATTCAAGGCACCTGGCATCCTTTAAGAAGCAGTCTGGACACAGAAACATAAAAGGGAGGACAAAGTAAGACACAAGGAGAAGATGGCCAACTATGAGCTGAGGGGGGATGCTGCCATAGATTCCTCCTTCGCAGCACTCATAAAGAACCAATGCTACTGACACGTTTTCTCCTTGACTTACAGCCTTAAGAGCCGTGAGACAAGTTTCTGTCATTTAAACCACTTTGTCTGTGAGTCTGTTACTGTAGCCCGAGGTGACTAACATATCCCTCTATGTGGCATTATTCCCTGAAGAGATATGGCTCCTTGACAGCAAATTGTCTCCACTGAGTTCCTTCTGTTGGAAGGGCCTTCAGTCTGTCCTTACAGAGAGGTAATTACTTGCTACAAGTTTGGGTGCCTTCCTTGCTTACAGGTCCTCAGGGCCTGGAGAAAAGCTAATCCAGTTATCATTCTACTTTAAATAGCACCTGACCTGGGGACCTCCCGTAGCAGATGTGGGCCCATTCACAGGACTCTACTAGTCGCACCACCCAAAACAATGCCCCCCAGACACAGTGAGCCTCACACAGTGCTGGGATGTCCTTCTACAGGCACAGCGGAAGGATCCATTGTAGGCATCAAATCAGAGATCTCAATATGTTACTGTGTCCCTGTGACATCCTACTATGTCACTGCAGGATAAATCCGTTGGCCAGAGAACCACGCATGGAAGCAAGAATGACCCCATTTATCACCTACTCCTACTGACTCACTGAGGGACTTTGTACTTCCTGCCCCACAGCTCTGGCTTTCTCAGGGTTAGAGGTTACAGTTCTCAAAGGGAAAACATTCTGCCAAATGACACAGCGAGGGCCGCACTGAGCCACAAGCTTCAGCTGCTGCCAGGGAACTTTGGCTTCTTTGCATCTAAGGGCTGGCAAGCAGGAGCGTGCCCTGGCAGAGCCAACGGATTCTGTTCAGCACAAGGGAGTACACTATACCCAGCAGCGGTGTGGAGGCATGTGCTAGGGTGACACAAACGCAGGCACCGCTGGCCCATGAGAAGGCTGCAGCTCAGGCCTCTTGAGAAGGAGGGTTCGAGCCCCACCGTCAGGTAGGCCACACAGATACGCAGAGGTGAAGGCTCAAGATGGGAACTGTGCGCGGAGAGCAAGGAAGGGTAGAGAAGCCCCGGTGGATGCCCCGAGACCTTCTGCAGCCATCGGAGCTGCGGTTGGCTCTAATTTCCTTATAATTTTCACCCAAGCAAGAGAAACTTGTGTAACTTAAGGAAGAGCTGTTTTCCTGAGTATATGTGAGCATGATTTCTAAGCACGAGGGATGGGTGGCTGAAGACATGGGGACGCAGGTGTCCCTTTAAGAATGAAGCTGCTGGGAGGACTGCAGTGAGCTCACCTCCTTGGCTGCACCCTCTTTATGGAGCCCCTCAGGGGCCAGGACAAGGTCTCACTTTCCTCAAGTTACTTCCAGCCAATGACAGTGAACATGGCAGAAATACTAGATCCAGCTCATTTCCGGCCACACACACCTCTTTTTGGGCTGCAAGCCCTGGTGGACTTGCCAACAGGGTCTCCGACGGGCACTGCTGTCTGGAGCTCTTCCTGCACCAGCCTCCTTCCTTTTCCCGCTCCCTTCACAGGGCTCTCAGCTTCCGTGCAGTCTGGAGCCTCGCTGTCACCAGCCCTGCTCAGTGGCATGGGCAAGGGTTTGTATGGTTTTGAAGAAAAGAATTGAAACAGAGGGTCCAAACTGTACTGCCCCAAAATTGAACAAGAATTTTTAATTTTCTCTGGCTGCTCTGAAAAGAGACAATCCCTTAAAAACAAAACAAAGAAGAAGAGAGAGTGAAGCCCTTTTCTCACTCCTTTGTTATTGTCTTTCCTTATCTCCAGTCTCTGAGGGAAGAGCAACTTGGGTTCAGTCTTTAATATTTCCATTCCTTAATTAACTCCAGGGTGGGTCTCACTGAATCTTGCAACATAAAGTAGCAATACACTGATAACTCCCAAATTTACATGACAGGTTACCAAAATTAAAAACTCTTATGCTTTGAAGTAAGGGAAAATAGCATGTAATCCTAGCTACATGAGAGGCTGAGGCAAGAGGACAGGAAGTTCATTCTAGACTGAGTAACATCAAGAGACCCCATCTCAAAGAAAGATATAAAAGCAAAAGACAATAGACAGAATAGGAAAAAATATTTATGACTCATATTCAGAGAGGAACTTACATACAGAGGATATGAAAAACTCTTACCATTAAACAAATAAAAAGACAACCCAAACTTCAAAATAGGCAAAGAATTTGAATATACTTTTCCAAAGTGAATATACAAGAGTCCAACTAGACACATGAAAAATTCTCTACATCAATAGTCATAAGGAAAATGCAAATAAAAACTGGAATGAGAGATCACTTCACACTCACTAGAAGACTACAATTAAAAAGATAGGCAGTCCCTATCTTTACAGATGCATACCTGTAATCCCCTCTGGCTGGCTGGAGGCAGGAGGACCACAAGTTCAAGCCCATCCTGGGTAATTTAGGATTCATGAGACCTCATCTTAAAATTTAAATAAAAGAAGGTTCAAGCCCTAGCCCTGAAAAAAAAATGTACTTGTTAAAATATCAGGAGAAACTGAAATTTATGTTTAAAATATAAGATGGTACAGCCGTTTCAGAAAAGTTTGGGAGTTCCTGAAAATGTTAAATACAGTGTGACCCTACGACCCAGCATTCCACTCCTAGATACACACAGGGGAACTGGGAACAATATTCACACAAAAACTTATATGTAAATAGTCACAGCAGCATTATTCATGGTAGCCTTAAGAGCAAACAACCCAAAGATCTGTCAACTAATGAAGGTATAAACAAAATATGGTGCATCCATACAATGAAATATTATTCAGCTATAAAAAGGAATGGAGAATCGATACTCATCAGTGAACCCTGAAGAAACTATGCTCAGTGGAAGAACTCATAAACAAGAGGTCACATATTGCATGATTCCATTTCTTAATGAAATGTCCATAAAAGGCAAACAAAGAGACAAAGAAAGTAGATAATAAATACCAGGAATTTGGGAGGAAAGAAGTCAGGGGAGTGACTGCTAATGGGTATGGGATTCCTTTCTGGAGTGATGAAAATGTTCTGAAATTAGATACTGATGATTGTGGCACAAGTTTGCAAATATTCTGAACCCTAACAATGTGTACATTTTACAAGGGTAAATTTATGGTATGCAAATTATGTCTCAATAAAACTTTTACTTTATAAAAAGAATCATAGGAATGAGAAAAAATATTTATAAGTCAATAAACCCTGCTCTTTTCCTAAACTCCAGATGGGCATGTGTAACTCGCTACTTAAAATTTCCACTTGGATGCTTAACAGGCGTTAAAATTTTATGTCCCAAACTGAACTCTTGAGCTCAATATCCCCTCACCTACATTTTTTCCTCCTTTAGTTTTCCTCCTTTCCCATCTCAAGAAATGTCAAATTTCACACTTTCAGCTGCTCCAGTGTATTAGAGTTCACCAGAGGAACAGATTTCATATAAACACACACAGAATTCTACAAAGGCTTAATAGGACCAGAGGCAGAAGAGTCCCATGGCTGCCTGCAGAATCTGAGGTAGAAAAGTCCAAAGGCCAAGAACTCACTGCAGAGGCTGGTGTGATTCCATGTTGGGAAACTATAGGGCCTGCCCTGGAAGACTGGAGTCTACGCTAGAAAGTGAAGGGACAGGAGACTATGCCAAAGGCAATGGCACAGACCAGAGCTTCCCCCAGGAAGAAAAAGAGAAGGCATCATTCCTTTCCCTTTTCATTCCCCCCAGGTTCCATGCCTGTTGGTAGCATCTGCATTTGGGTTGGGCCTTTCCTACTTTGTTTTCGGCCTACATGTCAATCATCCACAGATATACTCAGCTTTATTAATGTGCTAGGCAGTTCTTACGTAAGCCAAGTTGGCATGTCATAGTTAAACATCGTATTAGGCAAAAAATATTGGAACCGTCCTTGATGCCTCGCTCTCTTCCTGCCCTATAATCCAACCCATCAACAAGTCCTACACTTCCTGTAAGACTTTGCTGGCCACTTCTCACACTTCTACAATGATTGCCTGATCTAGCCTAACATTGTCTGTTGCCTGTGCCATTGTTTTAGCTTCCAAACCACCCTGTGTGCCTAGAGCCATCTGATTTTTTGACAAAAGGTGCAAAAACATATGTTGGAGAAAAATATAGCCTCTCTAATAAGTGGTGCTGGGAAAAGTGGTTATCCACATGCAGAAGACTGAAACTAGGTCTGTGTCTCTCATCCTATACTAAAATCAAATCAAAATGGATCAGAAGCTTAGATATAAAAAATAGAAATTTTGAATCTGCTAGAAGATAACTCAGAGAAAATAAACCATAGCCAAGGGAAAGGGCATTCTGAATAGAAACCCAATAGCACAAGAAATAATACCAAGGATTAACAAATGAGATTCTACCAAGTTTTAAAACCTCTCCATGACAAAGGAAACAATCACCAGAGTGAAGAGGAAACCTACAGAATGGGAAAAAATATTTTTGTCAGTTAGTCTTCTGATATAGGGCCAGTATCCAGGATCTATAAAGAACTGAAACCCAAAAGCTAATCCTCTTTTTCTTCTTCTTCTTTTTAATTTATTTGTTTGTTTGTTTGTTTGTTTATTTTGAGACAGGGTCTCGCTTTGTAGTTTAGGCTAGCTCTGAGCTCACTATGTAGCCCAGGCAAGCCTCGAACTCAGCAATCCTCTTGTCTCTGCCTCCCAAGTGCTGGAATTACAGGCGTGAGCCACCACGCCCAGCTTGTTAATTTATGTTTGAGACGGGGCCTCACTTTGTAGTTCAGCCTGGCCTTGAGCTCACTATGTAGCCTAGGCAAGCCTCAAACTCAGCAATTCTCCTGCCTCTGCCTCCTGAGTGCTGGGATTATAGGCATGAGCCACCACACTCAGCACTGTGGTGTGTGGTACTGATTGCTGGTGAGTGTGAGTCACCACACCTGGTATTGATGTATGTGGTTACCAGGCACTGGAACCACTGAGATAAATCTCCGGCCACCCTCTTCTTAAAATGCATGACCCAGTCAAAGTATTGGCAGAGGAACTGAATAGACACTTCTCAAAAGAAGAAGTACAAGTGGCCAATAAACACATGGAAGAAAATGTTCATTATCCATAGTCATTAGGGGATAGGTTGAAATGCAAATCAAAACAACTCTGAAGTTCTATTTTACTGCAGTCAAAATGGCTATCATTAAGAACCCCAAAAGCAACGAATGCTTGTAAGAATGTGGCAAAAACAAACCCTCCTCCATTGCTAGTGAGAATGTAAACTAGGATGACCACTGTGGAAATCAGTATGGAGAGTCCTCAAAAAACTAGAAGCTCCATTTGACCCAGTCACACTCCTCCTCTGTATATTTCCTAAAGAGTTATAGACATACTATGCTTGTATATGCAACTCACAACAGCTAAGCACTGATAAGAACCTAGATGTTCATCAGCAAATGAACAAAGAAGGCAAATGTGGTGTATATATACAAAGGAGTACTATTCAGCCATAAAGAAGAATGGAATCACACCCTTTGTAGGAAAACAGATGAAACATGAGACTTTATTGCTAAGGTTTTGAAATAAGTCAAACACAGAAACTTAAATAACACACTGTTACTCTTATATGAGAAACCTAAAATGTAAGTAAACAAAGGAACAATGGTAGGAAACAAAGATTTATAGGAGATACGTCCAGGGATAGAGGAGGGGGGACAGGAAGAAGGAGGAGGTAAAGGAATAAAATATGAACAGACATGCTATACCATATACTAATTCCATCCCTCAAAATGAATGTAATTATGATGTATTACAAACAGACACTAATAACAAAGAGAAAAGAAAGAAAAAGCAGGCAAACAGGCAGCCATCAAAAACAAAGGAGAAGGGTAGCTCAGTAGTCGAGTGCTTGCCTAGCCTGCAAGAGGACCTGGATTTGATTCTCACTTCTAAAAGTAATTTAGCAAGCAAAGCAAAACAAAAAACAGAGAAGAAACCAAACTTGCAAATATCTGGATCTCATGATTTTAGCCTCCAGAGTGTGAAAACCCAAATTCCCCTTTAAGCCACCCAGTTGATGGTATTTTATTGTAGCAGCATATGCAAACTTACACCCGCCACAGGCTATTTTCATGAACTCACACTGCCTATCTGCTCAGCCCCAGCTGGCGCCCAGGCTGCAGCCTGGAGGCACCGGAACTTCTTTCCCTTTCCACCTAGGGCGCAATGACCTGTGGGAGGACCCATGACACAGTCCCTCCCCACTCATGTGGACTCAGGCTGAAAGCACACTTTCTGTGCACTTGCAGGGTTGTTTCTCACACCTTGGTGGGCACTCAGGGGCCACACCCTGAGGGGCGTCCCTGAGGGGTCTGTCTAGAATGGTCCCACCTCCCACCTCCTTCCCTTCTCCACCCCTCTTTCCTCCCCTCCTCTTCCTCCTTCACTTCCTCTTCCTTGTCCTTCTCTGCTGTCTCTCTGTCTGTCTCTGTCTCTGTCTTTCTCTCTCTGCTGTGGCTAAAGACAGAGCCTTCACTTTGCTAATGGTTGTACCCTTGTGCCTAGAACAGAGCCCAACACATGATGGAAACTCAATAAAAGTTCACTGATTAAAGAAGAAATAAAGGAATGAGGGTACATGGTTACCTTTAAATCTACACACTTGTTTTTTGGTTGAAAAGCCCAGAGCCAACTTATGTTCTGTCTTTAATAGATATATTAGGGAATGTACGCCTAAACTTCTACCTGGTTTCCTTGGTCTGCCGTCCTTTAATTTTCCTTTGCTTCTCCGTTCCTTTTGCTGAGGTATAAATTAGGCATTTTGGTTAGCTATCTTAACTTTTGAAATGATGCGGCATATACTGAGATAAATTTTAAAGCATCTCTTGTTTCCATCCTTCTGGGTGGCTGTTTGACTCCTGGCCGCCATGGGGTAGGAGAAAGATACTGTGTGTTCCCAGCCCGTCTTGCTTGGTAGACAGGTGGTTCTCTTGTCCCAGGAGTTTGGGGGTGGGGGGAATTCTGAAGAGCCACAAATTCCTCCAGAGACCATCAGCTTCAGTGGAAGAAAAGACTCCCTTTAGAAGACCTTGTAGTCAAAGAGCACAGAAAACTGCTGGGCATGGTGTATATGCCTGTAATCCCAGCACCTAGAAGGCTTGCTGTGAGTTTGAGGCCACCCTGGACTACATAGGAAGTTCTAGGCCAGCCCGAACTATATATTGAGACTCTGTGTTTAAAAAAAAAAAAAAAAACTGGACTTTGGGGAGGGAAATGCATCTTCTTAGCCTACAAAATGTTGAACAAGGTTGAAGAGAGTGCTTTAAAATTTGCCTGCCCTAAAGGGCACAGGGTGGTTTCTGGGTTAACTGCCTGGGTGCCTGGAATGGCAGGGACAGAGGGGCCATTGTCTGGCTGGCTGGGTCCCTAGAGACTGGCTCTGGCCCTGCTCCGCACAGGACAGGAAGGCTCCACGGAGCTGGCTGCAAAGGCCCCTTGAACCACTCTGTGACATGTGGACGGGGCCCCTCTGCCTGCGGGAGGACGGACCCTGCAGGCTGAGGCCAGGGCCCAGCCCCATTCCCTTGGGATCCCAGCTCCAATATCTGCTCACACAGCCAGGAAGAACATACAAGCCCCGAAGGACCAGGGCCGGAAGCGGCTCCTCGGAAGGAGGCTGCCGACTCCAGCCAGTCCCTTGGCAGGGCAGCGCCTCTCACACACGGCAGGTCCACCCCAAGGTTGGGTCAAGGTCAAGGTGAGGAGCCCGGTGCTTTTCCATCACAATCCTTGCCCTCAGACTCAGCGTGGCCTCCGATTACATCACTTTTTCTCCTTTCTGTGCTTCTTTGTTATGTTGGCTGACACTTTCCGCAGTTGCTAAGCAGCCTAGTTGAGTCAGGAGTCTGAGGGATGGAAATTCAAGCTTAATTGTTCTACAGTGGTGTCTTCTGCCAGGTCAGAATCATCCTATAGGCAGTGGCTGTCACTGCAGACCTGTGCTGAAAGTCACCTGGCAGACGTGAAGCCACTGGTCCCCTACACCTGTCACAGGTGTATCTGACCTGTCACGGGTTGGAGCTGTCTGGCTTCCCTGGGCCATAATGAGTGAAGAGGAATTGTCCCGGGCCCCTTATAAAAGATGTAGTACAGTTAATGTATGTTACAAGACATTCTTTTAAGAATCCTACTTATACCACGGCTGTGTCCCCTGCGGTTTGGAGGCCTGAGTGGGTGTGGGCAGGGCTCAGGAAGCAGATGATGAAGGGCAGCAGGCAGAGTGTGGAGACACTGCGGGAATTACATCCCACCATGCTGGTTAGCAATACAGTACCATCCTGGCTTATATCTGACCCAGGATTTTTTTTTTTAACTTTCTGATGGGGCACAAAAGTAATACCTGTTCAATAAAAACTATGCTTCATATTCGGATCTTTTCCTGAACAAGCAACACATGTACAACTCTGTTTTATGAGGTCAGGCAGCAGCCGTGGGCCGCACAGTCGCAAGGCTGCACCAGCACGCACCAGGCAGCGTGCGTCTTCTCGGCTGGGGACTGCGTGTACGAACACAGCCCTGGCTCACGATGGGTTTGTCAGGATGTGACTCAGGGTACAGTCCGGACATCCAGGCTGGTGTCTGATCTGGCCACACACCTCCTGATTCAGACTGTGCACGGATGTTACGTTCCACGGAGAAATCTGGCGCACAGCTCAGCTGAGGTACACCGCCGCGGAATGTTTCTTTCAGAAGAGATAAGACAGACTTGTTTCTGACGTCACGCTGGGAGCTTCCACCCCTGCTGCTGGCATAGAAACTTCAGACAGAACTTGCATGTGGCCCAAAGCTAAGATCCTTCAAAGGAGAAATTATTTTTATAACAATATTACGGAGCTTTCCTCTCTTTTCATGGGCCTGGTGACAGCAGCTGCCCAGAGCTTCTGTCCGGCAGGGAGAGTTCCTGGAGCGAAGGTAGGCATCAATGGTAGTGTATCTGTTAGTCACCCCATGGCTGAGGGGCCAGTGGGCACCCTGGGCAGCTGTACATCGCCACCCAGTGGGCTCCTTTGGCAAGGTGTCAGGATGCTGCAACTGCCCGGGCGAGAGGGCCCATGGTGGAGCTCTTTGCACCTGCCCACGATGACATATACCCCAGGAATGTTAGGTTTGCTGAAAAGCAGGCCGGCGCTCAGGAAAAACAGGCTGAGTACCAAATTCTGTCAAGTTCACTACAAGGTCTGTTCGCCTTTGAGGCGGCTGCTTTTGGGTGGCAATGGAGACAACTCTGAGTCAGTCTCATTCAAACCAACATAACTTTTAGTTCCTGGTCGGCAAAAGACAAGTAGGGATCATAGACCACGAGTCAGCCTGAGCTGCCGCCTGCTCAGCTAGCACAGGGCTGAGCCATTGCTCTCTGTCTTCTCTCAATACTACCCAAGGGCCACCAGAGACAGCTGGAATAACACCTGGTTGGCCGCTCTCAATCAGGCGCCATGTTAGACAGGGTAGACTATGTTCAGTCGCACTGGACTGCATGGCTGGACTGCCTGCTTCACATGTAAGGATGCTGAGGATCTGCGAGGAGGAGCAGCCCACCAGATGGCTGCCGCCCTGAGCTCAGGGCAGAGCCACAATAGTGGCCGCTTAGGGCCTCCGCAGCTCTGTGGCACCCACTTATCAGCACACAAACTGAACCGTACTCCTGCGACACTTCTTCCCCACAGCCTGTCCACACACCGGACTCGCCAGGCCCTGGCCCTAGCCCAGGGCTGGGCCTAGAGACCTCACAGGACTCTGCAGAGTGACTGGCCTGGGTGTCCTCAGGGGTTCCCAGGAAAGTGACCTGAAGAAGACTCTGGGCTACAGAGTGAAGTTTCTTCCATTTCGTCTTGTGACAGAAGTGTGGAAAGATCAGCTACCAACATGGCTTTGTGGCTTGCAAATAAGTAGAAAGGTGCCCTAGTCTAGGGATTCTGGAGCTTGAGCCAACATAGCATTCACCAGGGAGGGGAGGGGAATCGTTAAAACAGATTGCTGGAACCGGGAGTGGTGGCTCACACCTGTAATACCAGCACTCAGAGGCAGGATTGCCACGAGGTCGAGGCTAGGCTGGTCTACACACTGAGCTCAGGACCAGGCTGAACTACAAAGTGAGATCCTGTTTCAAGAAAGCTAAAAACAAAAACAGAAACAAACAAAAAAACAAAAAAGCTGGATTGCTGGGTACCACCGCTGGAGCTGTTGATCTAGTGGACGGGGTGCGGATCTAGTGGACAGGGTAAGAATTCCCTTTCTAACAACTTCCCAGGGCCCATGCATGGATAAACTCAGGCCGAGTTCAGGGCTCAGGTCTGCAGTGAAGTCCTATCACTGCCACTCAATGAGGGGAAAGTGGCAGTTCTCACCTACAGCTTTCACCCTCCGCAGGTCACTCAAATTTCTTCAGAGCCTTTGCAGGAACCACAGCTGCTGATGGCTGAGTAGAGGATGCCCTCTTGTGGTACAAATAAATAACTACTGGACTGTAATACACTCAACTTTACCCTTGCATAGTTAAGGTTTGCCAAACATTGAATTTTATCTGCCTGACAAACGATCCAGGAAAATTCATCTTTCACCAGATCTGCTAAGTATAGGAGGAGCCAAAGTTCCACTGAGGACATGATGGGTCAGATTCTGGCCCACAGATGTCCAAGTACAGCAGAATCGACTTGTTCTCATCCATGCACTGGGGACTTTGTCAGATGAGATGTCTAGAGTCACCTAAGCTGGATACTAAGTCCTCTGTTGGAGGATATGTTTTTGTAACACAAGTTAGAAGTAAATGTTGTCAAAACCTCTGAAACACTATGTGACTAAGAAGGAGCCATGGCTGGTCCCTCACTCCAGCATTCTGGAATTAAAAAGTGGGTATTGCCGGGTGTGGTGGCTCACGTCTGTAATCCCAGCACTTGGGAGGCAGAGACAGGAGGATTGCTGAGTTCGAGGCTTGCCTGGGCTACATAGTGAGCTCAGGGCCAGCCTGAACTACAAAGTGAGACCCTGTGTCAAAAAAAAAAGTAGGTATTATCCACCGTGGGTTCTCGCAGAAGTTCTTTGGAATGACTGTCAGCAGCTCTGTCATGCACTGATTTGGTGCAGTCAGCTTCTTAGTTCTCCTTAGCAGCCATTACAATACTGCTGAAAGATTCTCTGCCACCTAATATAAGAGCCGGGAGTGGGTAACGGAGAAACGGGATCGGTGATGCTGTCTCCACAGACACCAGGTGCATCAGCATCACAGGAAGATGAAGGGCCCAGGCTCTGACTCCACAGGACAAGGCGGGGCCTGAAAACTCGCTGTGCTGGTGCTGCCAGGTCGGGGGGTGTGAGTGTACTACACACTTCTGAGGCTTGATGATTAATCAGTCAAAATCTGTGCGCAACCAGGAAGCTTCAGTTAAGGGTACTCTGACATGGACACTGCTGCTATTCGGACTGATAATTCTTTTTGGGGTGTGTGTGTGTGTGTGTGTGTGTGTGTGTGTGTGTGTGTGTGTGTGTGTGTGTGTGTGTCTGTGTCTGTGTCTGTGTCAGTGGCTATCTTGTCTCTTGTAGGAACTTTAGCAGGATCCCCAGCCTCTACCTACCACAGGCCAGCAGCAGCCTCTTCTCTCCAGGTTTGAGTATCAAACACATCTTGGACACCAATATCTGGCCCTGGAAGGCGAAACTGCCTGGCAGTTGAGACCCACTGCTCTCAGAGGTGGGAATCTCTACTCTCCCTCTGTCAGACTATGAAGGTGTCTTCAAGTATTACCTTACATAATGGTGCTGACTGCTTTAGTCTGTTTTGTGTAGCGATGATGATACCCGTGCCTGACAAGGTTTAAAGAGAAGTTTCTTTGGGTTACAGCTTTGGAGGTAAAAGTCCAAGGTCGGTGGCTTCCTCTGGTCCGCCACTGGCAAGTCTTCGGGTTGCATTTTCCTGTGGGGACAGCATTGCATGAGGGAACTACATGCACGGGAAATCCTGCGGGACATCAGTCACTTTCCCATCACTGGGACAAACCAGCATCATCCACCCTTCCAGGGGAGGGGTTTATTCTGGTCACAGTTTGGGAGAATTCAGCCCAGAGGCAGCGGGCTCCAAGATAGAAGTGTCTGGGCAGAATGGAGTATATGAAGACAGTTGTTCACCTCATGGCAACCAGGAAGTGGGTAGAGTGAAGAGCAGCCAGGGACAAGACTATAACCTTCAGAGTCACAGCTGCAGTGAACTGTTTCTCCCAGCCAGGTCCAAGCCCAGTAGAGGGACATTTTTAGATTTCAACCCTAACATCCCACCCTTGGCCCCCAAAGTCTCTTATCCATCTCATTAAGCAAAGTATATTTCATGCTTCTCTTAAGAGTCACCAATGTCTCAATGGGTCCAGCATCACTGAAAAGTCCACATTCAAAGTTTCCCTTGAGATTTAAGGCAAACTCTTAGCTGTGAGCTCTTGTAAAAATATAAAAGGAAATTGGCTGGGTGTGGTGGCTCACACCTGTCATCCCAGCACTCGGGAGGCAGAGGCAAGAGGATTACTGAGTTCGAGGCTTGCCTGGGCTACACAGTGAGCTCAGGGCCAGCCTGAACTACAAAGCGAGACCCTGTCTTATAAATGAATGAATGAATGAATGAATGAATGAATGAATAAAGGAAGTTAAACATTTCCAGTAAACAATGGCACAGGATAAAATACCTTTTTTTTTTTTTTTTTTTTAGTGGTGGTACCAGGGATCAAAAAAAATACCCATTTTTAAGGGGAGGAGCAGAGGAATAGACAGAAATCTGACAAAAGCAAGACCAAACCCCAGCAGGGTAAGCATTCAACCCAGTAGCCCCATATCTAGAATCCATGGTAGGTTGTCATGAGATATAAGTTCCAGGGCCTGAAATAGTCCCACTCTATGGCCTTGCTGGTTGCAGGCTCTACTCACTGCCTATGGCTTTCCTCAGCAAACATCCCAGTTCCAGGCAATTCCAACTTCCTAGGAGCTCCACTGCATCTTGACTTCACTCTTACAGTACCACACACTGACCTCTCATGGGCTCCTGGCCCCAGGCCTTATTCTGAAACCTTAGCAGAAGTCACTATGACCCCATAACTCTTACACTATGGATGCCCATAAAACAAGTACCATGAGGGTGATGCCATGGTTGATTCCCATGTTGAGCACTACCTAGATCTCCCTGGATAATGGCTGCAGGAGCCTCTGAGTGCTTGGACAGTTGAGCTCAGAGATATACTTCTTTAGGTGGTTCTGAATGAGTATCAGTGGGACTCTTCTCAAATTAAAGATTTATAATTTTGCACCTTCGATCCTGTGATAGTGGGGCCTTGCTGATTTCTTTTCTCTACACAGAGTACTTGGTTTCTTTTTAATGTTAGCCCTTATGCTCTTTTTTCCCCCAACTTTACAGGTATTTTCCTTTTGCAAAACTGCAAACTTCAAATCATACAGCTCCACTATCTGTTCCTGATTTACACTGTAGATCCAGCTAAAAGTAACCAGGTTTATCCATGTCAAAGTCTAACCAATGGGAATGCCCTGAAATTTCCTCTGTGAAATTCATTAGTCTGATACCCTTTATCTCAGGCTACTGAAAAGTCTCAGGTCATGGGTAAAATATAGCAAAAAATTTTTTATCAGAACATTACACACATGGCATCTAGCCTAACCACCAGTGGAATATTGTCCCCTGGCTGCAACCTCATGACCTCGGCCTTTATTGTCCACATTCTGGCCTTCTGAGCTGTGACCAGTATCACACATCAAAAACTGCTCAGACCACTCTACGGCTTCTCTACCTTGCAACTCCAAACCTTTCCAAACTCCTCCTGCCAATCAGTTCCAAAGGCTTCTGAACTACATAGTCCAATAGAGTTATAGCCACATCCCCATTTCTGGTACTTATTTTCTGGATTAGTCAGCTTTCCTATCACTGGGAGGAAATACCTGGAACACTCAACTTAAAGGAGGTGAGGTGCATATTGATTCAGTTTCATTGGATTTAGCCCATGATTAATTAGCAAACTCCAAAGCAGAAATGACATTGCAGAATGGCTTCCCACTTACTTAATGGCAGCCAAGAACCAGAGAGAGAAGGTCAGACCTTGGGACAAGAAGTACCTTCAAAGTCATTCCCCCAGCTACGTCCCCTTGCTGAGTTCGAGGCTTGCCTGGGCTACACAGTGAGTTTAGGGCCAGCCCGACCCACAAAGTGAGACCCTATCTCACCCCCCAAAAAAGAAAACATTTTGGGGGCAGGGATTTAGCTCAGTGGTTCCAGTGTCTGCCTTGCAAGCACAAGGTCCCGAGTTCCATCCCTGGTATCACATACCATAATGTGGGTATGGTGGCTCACACCCATAATTCCAGCAATCAGAACCACACACCACAATGCCAGGCGTGATGGCTCACACCTGAATCCCTGCACTCAGGAGGCAGCGGCAGGAGGATTGCTGTGAATTCAAGGGTTAACTGGGCTACATAGTGAGTTCAGGGCCAACCTGAATGACAAAGCAAATATATATATTTTCCTTTCACTGGGCATAACTTCTTTTTTTTTTTTTTTTTTTGAGACAGGGTCTCACTTTGTGGTTCAGGCTGGCACTGAGCTCACTATGTAGCCCAGGCAAGCCTCGAACTCAGCAATCCTCCTGTCTCTGCCTCCCGGGTGCTGGGATTACAGACGTGAGCCACCATGCCCAGCACTGTAGTATGTGGTATTGATTGCTGGTGGGCGTGAGTCAACACGCCCAGCATTGTATGTGGTTACTGGGGATCAAATTCACAACCTTGCGCTTACGAGGCAAACGCCAGAACCACTGAGCTAAATCTCTGGCCCATGGGCATAACTTCTTATGCTATTCGGTGAAGAAATATAAAACATACAATACCAGATCCTTTAGTACCTCCTACATAGGTGATACAGTCTAATGCAAGGGACACTATGTCTACTTCCATTTAAAATTCTCAGTATGAGTCCTTGAACTATTCCACCATCTGAATTACCTTCTTAAAGAGTCCTTCACATTCACCGCACAGCATTCCCAATGGCCAAACTTATGTCCAACAGTGGACAAGCAGAAAACAAAATGTGGTATTTTGATACATGATACAGACATTATGTGAAGTGAAATAAACCAGACACAAAAAAGATGATATAATTTGATTTACCTGAGTCACCTAAAGGAGTTAAACTCACAGAGGCAGAAACAGAACATAAGTCACTGGAGAGGGAGGTGAATGGGGACTGAGGAGGTAGCAGTGCTGTTGGGAAGGCTATACTAAAAGCTGAAGACAGAGAGCAGGAGGAAGGGTGTGGAATTTCATTTTAGGGTGATGAGAAAGTCCTGGAGCTGGCGGGTGTGGATGGTTTTCAACTGTGGGAAAGTATCTTATGCCACTGAACTGTACCTTCAGTGCTACCACACTAAACAAACCAAAGCGAGTCCTTCCAACTGAGTCATTTAAAGAGAGACCAGCTCTAGGTCATTCCTCCTCCCCATTCCGGGTTTGCCCCATCTTCTTACCAGTGGGGGGCGCTGTACGCACAACAGGACTGTAAGGAGCCAGGGCCCTAAAGTGCTGCAGACTCTGGGGTGCTTTGAGCAGGGCTGGGACTAGGGTTCCCATCCTGATTTGAGGGATGCATCCTGCTGACTCTGTAGGAGCAGGAGGCCATGGAAACCCAGATACTGATGAGGTGGTCCTCCTGGCCTGTTTGTGCAGCCAGATTTTGGCACTCACCAGCTGGTGTGAGGGAAGCCTTGACCCTGCACATGCATCCTTGTCACAGCGTCGACAAGCAGCTGACACCTTGGGCTCTCCTCACCTCGGCTGATACCTCCTTCCCTTACACACTTGCAGAAAGGGAGCCATTGGGTTACAGGAAGCAGCATTTTTTTTTTCTTTTCTTTTCTTTTCTTTTTTTTTTTTTTTTGAGACAGGGTCTCGCTTTGTAGTTCAGGCTGGCTCTGAGCTCACTATGTAGCCCAGGCAAGCCTCGAACTCAGCAATCCACCTGTCTCTGCCTCCCGAGTGCTGGGATTACAGGCGTGAGCCACCACACCCGGCAGGAAGCAGCATTTTAAACACGAACACTCAAAAAAGGATAAATTACATTTCCACGCTTCTTCAGGCAGAGTCCTAAGCTGAACAGATGCTATTTTTATCAAATACTTTCTATTCTGTGTCATGCTTTGCCAACTTTCTATTATTAGACAAATCAGGAAGGTCTGAATTTGGTTTCTTTCCATCCCAGGTTCTCCCAGTTTTGCAGGGGTGGTGGTTTGGGCAGAGGCACTGTCCTGTCAGTGGGAGGTAAGTGTCGGGAAAATGGCCGCCACCTCGCAACTCATCTGGTTGCCATAGCGTCCCAGAAATGGGGGCCCCCTCCTTCATCATCACACCCACTCCTAGCTCCACCCCATCCCAGATGGCATCGCTGTGGGACAGGAAAGAGTAAGTATTCTGGAGTATTTGCAGCATGACTTCCCCCACCCTCATTTCCTGTGACGGAGGATCGGTCTAGGCCAGCAAAGTTCCCAAGTGTTTCCCATGCATAATATGGAAGCATGTGGGAAGGATTCTGAAGGATGCATTGTGGGTAAAGCAGCTCGGCGAGCCCACCCGAGAGACGACAGGAAGTTGCCTCCTAAAGAAAGCAGGATTAATCAGAAGGTAAAGAGAGAATACAAGAGATGGGAGCCCGAGACTGGTCAGGAGAGAGGATGCACTGAAATGGGGAGGTTCAAGAGATAAATGAGGGGTTAACAGCTGGGTTATCATGAAGAGCATTTGGAAAAATTTTTTTTTCCCAGAAATGTCATTATGAATGGAATCCACCTCTTTAGTATTTTTTAAAAGAGATTTCAGTACAAACATAAATTGGCTTTAAAACTATGCATTGCTTGAGGGGGCTGGTATTTACTCAGGGAAGCCCAGGCTGTAGGGTCACTAGAATTTAATGAAAGCGAGTTTCACCTTCTCCCTACTTTTTCCAACGATGCAGACCACGTTTCCAGTATTTTTCCAGTGGTGTCCTGGGCTAGGTGTGGATCACAGATGTATTTTGTTGGGCCAGATGAGAGTTAATTTTTTTGAACCAATATGGAAAATTAGTATTTCACATTTCAAAAGCCTGCACTTTGATTCCTACTTCTCTTGGGGAAAAAAAAAAAAAAAAAAACTTACCTGGCAGGGGAGATACCATGATCACGAAGGTGGTTTTCCCAGGGCGAGGCTTATCCATTGCACTCCGGGTGTGCTGACCCCTGCGATTTCCCCAAATGTGGGAAACTCGACTGCATAATTTGTGGTAGTGGGGGACTGCATTCGCGCTTTCCCCTTAAAGGAAAAAAAAAAAAAAAAAGACAGCTGGCAATATGAGGCCCTTATTTCCCCGAGGTAAACATGACTTGCGCTCTCTAGCTAACCCCAGCGCCCATCGCTGCTAGGAGCTGTGCACATGTACACACACCTGGCCCGTGTTCTAATTTGTATTTCCTACCACCTGCCAATGGAGACGAGAGAATGCAGACCTGCTCTCCTGCTGAGAATGGGAAAAGCAGCAAAAAATAAAAATAAATTCTGCAGGAAAATGTCAGTGTTAAAAAGACAGCGAAGACTCCCCAAACCAGGATTTGGGGAAGGTAGGTACCAGGGAGGCACTCCCGATAACTGACTCTCGTCTCCCCTCTTTGGCTGCTTCTAGAAAAGACAACTAAGGAGCCAGTGGACAAAGAAGCACTGAGGCAGCTGTGCACATGGTGGGGATAAAAGTGGAACCCAGAGCCCCTCCAAGGAGAGGCTAGGACTCTCCCTGAAGGATTGCACCTTAGGACTAGGTGACCTAGCAGACAATTTCGCAGACCCTCCACCAAGATTCAGTGTTTAATATCTCAAATTAGATTAAAGTGGTCTGAGATTGCTCCTCAGGTGCCGTGATAAAACAAATGTAAATACTCTCTGGGAAATTATGACAGCCTCTAGGAGAAGGATAAGTCTAATGTCACTTTACTTCTCTCTCTTTTTTTTTTTCTTGCAGTACCAGGGATCGAACTTGGGCCCTTGTGCGTCCAAGATTGGCATGGTACCACTTGAACTAAATCCACAGCCCCTGTCACTTTACTTCCATCAACAATTTTTCACATACAGTTTTAAAAAACATGAAAATGACCAGGTACTTGTGGAAATAAGACAGCATGCAAAAGAGATATTTGGAATTATCGGAAACAGACTTTAAAATGTTTACTAAGGATAATGAGATAAAAGGCAATATCAGAAAATTGATAGGTAACTTAAAAAGATGATGAAAACTTAGAAAGTAAATAGAAATTTAGAACTGAAAAACATACAACAAAAGTAAAGTGAGTGAGTTTAACAGTAGAGTAGACGTAGCTGAAGAGAGAATTGAAACCTGAGAAGGTTAGAAGAAACTATAAGGATGAAACACAAAGATAATAGGATCAAAAACGCTACAGAGAGAATAAGATATGGGAGGTACAATGAAAATAAGTTCTAGAAGGAGATGAGAGGAAATAAGGGAAGTGCAGTATTTTTTCTAAGTTGTTTGAGAAATTGTCAACACTGGTACAGGCATCAAGTCATAGATTCCAGAAGCCCCAGGATTCACAAGCAGGAGAAATTTTCAAGTACAACACCTAGGTACATCATGGTAAATTATACAACATCAAAGATAAAAAGAAAACATTCAAGTAGCCACCGTAACATTGAAAAATATGAGACCATTAACTTACTTCTTGAGCCAAACAATGGTAGTATAAATTAGTGAAATTTAAGTATCGTTCAGATGATGAAAGAAAAAACTGTCAACTATAATTCTATACCATGCAAATACCTTTAATAATAAAAGTGAAATCAAGAGATTTTCAAGAACAGCAAATAGGATGTTCTTTCAGCAAAAGTAAAATGACTTAAGATGACAGGTGAGTGATGCAAGAAGAAATGAAGTACAAGAAGGATTAATTCAAGAAAATCCAGAACGTAGCAACTCCATGGCAGGTTACAAATATTAAAATGTATGAATGTGGAGGAAACTCCTATAATATAAAAATATTAGAATATATATGAACCAAAAGGGAGCAAATGGAATTAAATGTTTGAAGGTCCTTGTATCATTATTACTTAATTTTGCAGTGCTGGAAAATGAACCCATATTCTTGTACATGTTAGGTAAGAGTTCTACCACTGTGCTACATGTGCATTCTTCTTGAATTATTATAGAAAAGTACTCAGCTAACATTTGATCAATGATACATGTTGTGATTTTTCTTCTAAAAGATATTAAAAAGATATATAACTTCCAAGATAATTTAGGGGAAAATAAAAACATTCAACTATTATAAAAAAAAAACAAAAAAGTAAGAGTAAAACAAGTGAAAATAACTAACAATATGATAGTTTTTTGCTGTTGTTGTTTTTTTTTGTTTTGGTTTGGGTTTTTTTGAGACAGGGTCTCACTTTGTAGTTCAGGCTGGCTCTGAGCTCACTATGCAGCTCAGGCAAGCCTCGAACTCAGCAATCCTCCTGTCTCTGCCTCCCGAGTGCTGGGATTACAGGCGTGAGCCACCACGCCCAGCTGTTGTTGTTGTTTTTGAGATAGTGTCTTGCTTTGTAGTTCAGGCTGGTCCTGAGCCCACTATGTAGCCCAGGCAAGCCTGGAACTCAGCAATCCGCCTGTATCTGCCTCCCGAGTACTGGAATTACAGGCATGAGCCACCATGCCCAGTACTGTACTATGTGGTATTGATTGCTGTGCTATGTGGTATTGCATGAGTTACCATGCCCAGTATTGTTGTATGTAATTACTGGGATTGAACTCAGGACCCTGTGCTTGCTAGGCAGGCATTGGCACCACTGAGCTAAATCTCCAGCCCAAGATGGTAGATTTAAATCCAAATAGATCAATTACATTAAATATAAATAAACTAAATATTTTGATTAAAGGACAAAGATAACTAGATAAAAATCTATATACTGCTTATAAGAAAACCATCTAAAATATTAACATCAAAATACTGAAAGTAGAGAATGGAAAATGGGGGCCGGAGGGTTAGCTCAGTGGTTCTGGCGCCTGCCTTGCAAGTTCAAGGTCCTGAGTTCAATCCCCGGTAAACCACATACAATGCTGGGCGTGGAGACTCATGCCCACCAGCAATCAACCAGTAATCAGCACTACATACCACAGTGCCGGGCTTAGTGGCTCATGCCTGTAATCCCAGCACTCGGGAGGCAGAGACAGGAGGATTTCTGAGTTCAAGGCTTGCCTGGGCTACATAGTAAGCTCAGAGATAGCCTGAACTACAAAGTGAGACCCTGTCTCAAAAAAAAAAAAAAGCTGGGCATGGTGGCTCACGCCTGTAATCCCAGCACTCAGGAGGCAGAGGCAGGAGGATTGCTGAGTTCGAGGCTTGCCTGGACTACACAGTGAGCTCAGAGCCAGCCTGAACTACAAAGCGAGACCCTGTCTCAAAAATTAAAAAAAAAAGAATGGAAAATGTAAATATTAACACAATTATACTAACAGTACCTATATTAATATCAGATAACAAACTTTGAGGGAATATGCATTTCTAAGGCTAAAGAGGAATATGTAATGATAAAAGGCTTAATCCAAAGGAAAATACAATGATGATAAAACTTGTGCCCTATACAAAATTGTACACATTTTATAATGTAGCTTCAAAAATATAATGCTCCTGCCAGGCATGGTGGCTCACGCCTGTAATCCCAGCACTCAGGAGGCAGAGACAGGAGGATTGCTGAGTTCAAGGTTTGCCTGGGCTACATAGTGAGCTCAGGGCCAGCCTAAACTACAAAGCAAGACCCTGTCTCAAACAAACAAACAAACAAAAAAAAAAATATATATATATATATAACACTCATGATAGCTCAATCTTGGAAACAACCTAAATACCCATCAACGGGAGACTGGATAAAGAAGATGTGGTTTTTTTAATAAAATGGAGTATTATTCTGCCATAAAGAATGACAAGATTCATTCATTATGTGCAAATGGATACACCTGGAGGACACACTAAGTGAAATAAATAGATCACAGATAGGCAAATACTGGATCTTCTCTTTGATATGAGCACCTGTAGATGCAAATAAGCTCTAGAAAGTATGACAGTTTTTGTAGAATGGGAAATTTCCAAAGAAAATTTGTTGTGGGAATGTCATGAGGGAAAGGAATAAATATGATTCTGAAAGAAAATAAAAGAGCATGTATATAGGGGGATGGGGAGGTATGGGTGGGTAGGGATATGGGTAAAAATGAGAATTAATTTGTGTCATATATTGGTACAAATCCCCCAATGTTATGTGTGATTGTGAGGTGTACATAAAAAGTACCAATAAATAATTCAATTAATTAAAAAAATATATAACACTCTAGGGCTGGAGATTTAGCTCAGTGGTTCCAGCGCCTGCCTTGCAAGCGCAAGGTCCTGAGTTCGATTCCTGGTAACCACATACAGTGCTGGGTGTGATGACTCACGCCCACCAGCAATCAATACCACATACCACAATGCCGGGCATGGTGGCTCACACCTGTAATCCCAGCATTTGGGAGGCAGAGACAGGAGGATTGCTGAGTTCGAGGCTTGCCTGGGCTACATAATGAGCTCAGGGCCAGCCTGAACTACAAAGCGAGACCCTATTTAAAAAAAATTATATACATATATAAAACTCTGTATCAACAAGAAGTGAGCCGCTAAGTTGATAGTGTGAATTGCCCCCAAACCCTAGTCAAAATAGCTCCCCCTAGGGGTGATCCCACTGCTTAGCTGTCCAGGGGCGCCAGACCAGGTGCTGAGGCTGTCAGCCCGCAGCACAAAAAGGTCACTCATTGCTGCCACTGCACAGAGTTGGTGAATCCGGAAGAGTTTCCTGCTGAGGATGCTACAGGAGCAGAGTACAACGCAACTTTTCAAGGGCTGTCTTTGCTTTTTTATCCTGCTTTTTGCTATTTTAATTAGTGTCCTATAAAGCCAGTACTCTAGCATGGGCCGGGGGTAAGAAGAGTAGAACAAGTGGAAAGAACTAACAAGACAGTAGATTTAAATCCAAATAGATCAACTGCATTAAATATAATGTGGGTGATTTTGGCGGCACTGCAGCCCACAAGTCATACCCTGTGCTGTGCGAGGCCCTAACGCACTCACTGCCCCACACTGCACCTATCCCAGGTGTTCTCCCCTCGGTCAGCTCCCTCTCCATTTAGGCAGATGTTTCTCTCACATCTCTCTGGAAAATTCATGCAACCCAATGAATAAGAATATCAATTTGGGGCTGGAGATTTAGCTCAGTGGTTCCAGCACCTGCTTAGAAAGTGCAAGGGCCCTGGTTCGATCCCCAGTAACCATATACAACAATACCAGGCGTGGTGACTCACACCCACCAGCCATCAGTACCACCTACCACAGTGCCAGGCGTGGTGGCTCACGCCTGTAATCCCAGCCCTCAGGAGGCAGAGGCAGGAGGATTGCTGAGTTCAAGGCTTGCCTGGGCTACATAGTAAGCTCAGGGTCAGCCTGAACTATAAAATGAGACCCTGCCTCAGAAAAAAAAAATCAATTTGGACATGATCACCAAATCTGACTTTGTATTTCACGCAGCAATTACAGAATCCATGCTGTCCAGACATTTATGACAGCTCCCCTTCTAAGAAAATTACACGATTGCTATACCCCTCCCGTGTTAGGAATGTCTACAGCACTTGCTCTGACCAACGCAATGGGAGAAGTAACTTCCATACTAATAAATGTGTCTCCCTTCTTCTCCCCAAAAGCAGAGACCTGGAGGTCCTTCAGCCCAGGAGGGCCAGAGTGAGGACGCCAGAGCATCCCGTCCAACCTTCAGGTGGACATGCTGATTAGAGAGAAGCGAACCTGTGTTACCTTAAGACACTGAGACTGGGGATTATTACAACCACAGTACAAGCTGGTACATTGTGATTAATTCGGTAGGAAAAGAGCAGGACGTTTTTCCAGGCTTTAGATACATTTGTTTTAAAAGGCTAGGGTATGCTGACTGCCCAATGAGCTCGCTGCGACTCAAGCCAGGGAGGTGGCTGGTGCAGGGAAAGTAGATCCCAGTGAGAGGTCTGCAGAGACTGGGTACAGCTAAGTTTAAAGGGAACTTGAATGTAAAAATAGACAAGAGGTTGGTGACTGAAGATGCATACTGATGAGACAGCTCCTGAGAGGTGGGAACGAGTTGAAAATGGGTAGCCAGGGATCCTACTCTACAGGGAAGTTTTATGGACTAAAACCCACATGAGCACAGTGTAGGCCATGGCCGTGATCAACCAATAAGACTGTAAGTACAGTCGCTTAGGGATAGTGGTTCCAAATGGGAAACAAGTCAGGTAAGAACTGTAGGTCGAAAAAACAGATGAAATGGTGGGTCCAGAGGTCTCTGGTCACCCACCAGCGTCTGACACCTGACACTTCTATTTTTTTTTTTTTTTTTTGAGACAGGGTCTCGCTTTGTAGTTGAGGCTGGCCCTGAGCTCACTATGTAGTCCAGGCAAGCCTCGAACTCAGCAATCCTCCTGCCTCTGCCTCCCAAGTGCTGGGATTACAGGCATGAGCCACCATGCCCGGCTGACACCTGACACTTCTTAAACCCAGTGTCTGTCCTTTGAGGAAGTACACGGGCCTGGTCATCTCTTGAGGCCTGGACTCTAACAGATATGTCTCCAGCCACACTTTCATGGTGTGTTTCCCCTTTGTCCTGACTCTCTCAAGGATCCAGCCCTGTCTGACTGCCCATGATATTTCTACCTAACTCAGTTGTCTATAATAATAGCAGTCAGGAAACCGAAGGGAGGAGCCAGGGAGAGAGGGAAATCCGAACTTTGTCTTAGTTACTTCCTCGCTGTTAGAGCAAAGTACTCAGTGCTACAGTTAAAGTTTGTAGAAGTTTCAGTCCAAGCCAGGGTGGTGTGTCAAGGAGCCCAGCAGCATAGAAATAGCTCAGGACCCTGCAGGGAGGAACCAGAGTACTCCTTCCTCTTACCCTTTTTATTCCATTTAGCTGGTGCCACCCATAAACAGAAAGGGTCTTCCCTCTTCAGTAGATCCATCATCCACACCCAAAATTATGCTAAACACCCGTGGACTAACCCAGTATCGCACACCATGCATCACTCACCTCCTTAACACCCCACCCATGAATGCATGCCACATTAGGGCTTCATCTAGATATAAATAGTAACTTTCCACTCCTGGCCCTCAAAAGACTCATGTGCATCCTTTTTTTTTTTTTTTTTGCCTACCTCTAAGAATTGCCAAAGTCCTAACAGTTTTGGCATTGCTATAATGTTCAAGTCCAAATTCAACTCTGACATTGAAGGGAAACTCTTAGCTGTGAGCCCTGCAAAAATGAAAATAGAGTAAAACATTTTCAACATACAAAATGGCACAAGATACATATCCTCATTCTGAAAGGTAAAAATAAAGGGATGGGAGGGAAATGAACCAAAGCAAGATCAAAATCTGTCAGGGCAAACACTGAATCCCACAGTTCCTGTGTAGGGTCTGGGGCCATCTGTGAACTCCAAAAGGTTTAAGGCGGTCCCACCCCGCAGCGCTGCTGGAGTTGTAGCTCCCGCGGCTTCTCTCTTAGGCCAGCTTTGCTCCCTCCGTGCAGCTTTCCTCATAGGACCCGTGTTTCTGACTTCTCCAACCTTCTGTGTTCTCCACTGCACCTCTGGCCTCACACTCCGCTTCACACACTGCCCTCTCAGGGGCTCCCTGCCTGGATTCCCAGGCCTTCTTCTGCAGACCAAGTGGAAGCCTTCTTGACCCCATAGCTCTTGCATTCTGCATACGCCTAACACCACCTCATGTGAATTACGCTAAAATCTGGTACCAGCTGGAGCAGTGGCCAGGATTCCCGTCTCTTGGCTGTAAGAATCAAGTACCCCAATTGCCAAGGAGGCCCTGCCACTTTGGAAGGTGGTACCTTAAGGATGTTTTCCAAAGCAAAGTATTTGCAATTTTTTTTTTTTTTGAGACAGGGTCTCACTTTGTAGTTCAGGCTGGCTCTGAGCTCGCTATGTAGCCCAGGCAAGCCTCAAACTCAGCAATCCTCCTGTCTCTGCCTCCTGAGTGTTGGGATTACAGGTGTGAGCCACCATGTCCGGCACTGTGGTATGCGGTATTGATTGTTGGTGGGCATGAGTCTCCATGCCCAGCATTGTATGTGGTTACCGGGGATCAAACTCAGGACCTTGCGCTTGCAAGGCAGGCACTGGAACCACTGAGCTAACCCTCCGGCCCAGTATTTACAATTTTGAGGCTGCAAAGGGTAGAGTACCACTGGTTCTTGTGATGCTCTCTGGCTTCCTTTTTTTATAGTCTTACTCCAAAGTACTTGGCTTGTTTATGCTAATGTTTTCAGCAAGCAAGCTCTCTGTTCCATCTTTGCAGTTCATAGCATTACTGGAGTTTCCTTTCTGGCCAGCCTGAAAATTTTTCAAATCATTCTGCTGGGCCATTTGATCTTGATTCTCAAGGTACCACTGGCTAGAAGTCCCCAAAAGTAGCCGCACCACTCCCTCAACATTAGACTGATTTGACTGATTTGAAATGTCTTCTGCCAGATGAATTAGTTCCCTGCCCTTAAACTCAGTTTCCTGCAGTGTGTCTGGGCATGATCACGTCACCTCCCAAAAGCCCCACTTAGGAGCACAGAGGCCTTTAGGGGAATATCTAGATAGAAGTCATAACACCCTCCAAAAGCATTTTTCAAGGACATACTTTTTAACCAGGCTCTGAACTCAGCAATGGCTGACTCACTGACAAGTATAATACCCTCATGATCCTGTCACCTTCCAAAGAACCATCTCTGAACACATGAGACGCTTGAGGAAGATTCTAAATCTGAACCATAACACATTCCCTTTAATATTGATCTGTTAACTTGCAAAGATGATGAGAGCCTGTAGTCTCAGGTACTTGGAAGCTGAGACAGGAGGATTGCTCAAGCCCAGGAGTTTGAGGCAAGTGTAGGTAATACAGGGAGATCCTCCTATAGGTAAGTAGATGGATGGATGGATAGATAGATAGACAGACAGACAGACAGACAGACAGACAGACAGACAGACAGACAGATAGATAGATAGATAGATAGATAGATATGTTAATGTTCATCATTAAATTTATATGGCTTGAAGATTATAACTTCCACAATACATTATTTCTATTACATTCTGGAATGATATTCACAAGCTGGATTTGTTTGTAAGTCAGGCAAAGTGAGTTTTATACACTTTTGATACAAATATACAATATGAGTATAGAAACCAAACACACATACACAAATACTATGAGTAAACTATTTTTACTTTTACATTACCTTACAATGGTGGTACAGCACAGTGTGACTGTAAATAAGCTACAGTAAGCTCCTGACTGATGAATGAGCTCCATGCTGGGAGAACACGCGAGGCCCATTCATATCTGTGAAAGTCTGCAACTTGCGTGGTCCTAAGTCGGGGACTTACTGTATTGTCAGTATTAAATTTAAAAACAGACCCTGACACCATTCTCTACGTGGACCTCTTATTAGTTCTAATATGTTGTCTTTGATTTGCTTTCACACTCAAATCTCTCCATATTCAAGGTATGGAGGAAAAACTTGTCAGATGAAAAAATTCCCAAGAGATCATTAAAGATATTAAATTAAATTATTCCAAGGAAACTTCCAAGTTTGGAATGAGATTTTTACACTTTCGGCAAAGCCATCTATTAGGATTTGCATAGTGGCAAGTGCGCTTTCTCTTTATAAACTAGGGGAAAGAACTACTCTGAACATAAATAGGTTATCAGGCAACCCAATTTTAATGAAAGATTATTTACAGAAAGATAAAACCTGGAAACAGCTAAGAACCCATGGAAAGCCTGGAAGACCGCTGTTCTGAAACAATAAGGAGTAGCGCCGGCAGGGGGCAGTGTTGCAAAACTGTTGGGCTCTAGCGAAGGCTCTCGCTCAGCAGCAAAAAGGATAATTCAGTTTAGACGCAGTGGGGACCAAGCGCTCTCTGAAATGCGTGTCTGCACAGTGAATTATTCATAGGAAAATGGCTCCAACGAGAATGGCGGCCAGAACCTCTCCATCTTGTACCTAGAATCAGATCCTGTACCTGTAAACAGGTAAAAACCTCATTCTCCCGTTTAAGAACTAAACTTGGAATAGAAATTAGATTGGAATTATAGGCCTGGATGAACCATACAGTTTTGGGTTTTTTTTCTTTTGAAATGAAAACAGCCATGTATAAGTTCAGGAGGCAGCAGAGCAAAATGGCTGAGAGACCCAACTCTGCGATCTCCCTGTAGCTGTTCCACGGGTCAGACTGGAGACTTTTCCAAACCTCGGCTACCCTGGCTGTCTGATGGGCACAGTGTCGCCTTCCTGGTCGGCTTCTGTGAGGACGAACCGGGGGAGAGGTGCTGGGCGTGGGGACGCAGTCAGCAGGTGCTCAGGGACAAGGGTAAGGACGGACAGCGGGACGATGGCGCTGGCCCGGCCTCCATCTGGCACGACCATCTCAGCCCTCGCTCGGGTCCAGAGAGGAGCAGTCAGTGGTGAGAAATCAAGCTAAGCATTGGCGTGTTAGAAGTTTCCACGCCCAGGCGTTAGAAGCAGAAACAGCTGGGCATGCAGAGCCGCTGTGTCGGGGCTGAGCCTGCTCCGGACCCTGCCCCACTGGCCTTCAGGTCTCGAAGCCTAAACACGGTGTGTGGCCGTGTGACCCCACTCTCCAGACTCAGAAACGCCGCCGCCACCGCAGACACAGAAGTCATGACTGTTCCCCTAACATCTGTCCTCCCCAGTACCCGAAGAGTCGCAATCAACTAATCAGGGAAAAGTTGACAAGTGGAACAAACTGCCTGGAGCAAAGCCCCCACCCTCTGTCTCCGTGAGCAAAGAAACAGGCCGGTTCTGAAGGGGGCGAGGAGAGAGCTTGGAAGAGGTCCCTGTCCTTTCACCTGGCGGTTCTCCAGCCCCCAAATAGCCTGTGCATCCAGTCCAAAAATAAGATCACATGAGAGGGGGCGGAATAAGCACTTATGCTCGGGCTTTCTATGGGCACACTAGCACCAGCTGCCCTCGCAGGGGCCGAGAAGGTGCCTCGCCAGCCTCTCTGCCTCCTCCCTCCCCACGGTCCGAGCGAGCCCAGCTGCGGCTGGGTAGGTGCGGAGCGGTTCGCGCTGCTCGGTGGGTTCTGTTCACCCTCAGGGGGTTAGGGCATCGCTCTTCTCCTTCAAGGACACTCCCCTCGGATGGTGGGTGGGGACACCCTCCCGCGCCTGCAGCAGTCGGGCCTGGACGCTGGTACAGCAGCTGCCCCGGCTCGGAGAGCAAGCGCCAGGCCAGGCAGAGAGGTGAGTGCGTCTGCCGCTCGGGGAGGGGGCGGCCGCGGAGCCCGGATTACTGCTCCCCTTCACGCCTGAGCTCAGCGCGAAGGTCCCCCAGCCCCATCCCTTCCTCCCCCTCCGGATTTTGAGGCTGTGTGAGGGGTGCTGTGGTAGAAAGGTCCCTGACTGCCTTCATTCAGTGGCCAATTTACTCCCCGAAAGAACTAGGTAAATCTAGTTCTGAGCAGGGAAAAGCAGGAAGTGGCTCCTACCAAGTGCATTATCTTTGCTGAGAAGACATTTCTCAGGAATCGTTAGGCAAATCCCATTACAGTAGAGCTAATGCTTCATTTTTAAAGCACTGCAGCTGACTGCTCTGTTATTAGGCAAAAGGGAAAGAACAAAAGATGAGATCTGCAGAGAACTTCCTTTCCCTTCTCTTCCTGACTTCCTAAGAGTCCTACAAAAGAGGCTTCACAGATTGAGAACTCCTTATTTCTGTTGAAAGCAAGAGGAATAAAATTAAGGGTTTGGGGAGAACGTCTCTGTAAGTAGAGTCAAGGAGAAGCACGTCCAGTCTCCCCTTCTTATGTGCCTGCACACTCACACACATCACGGGCTAAGTGTGGGGTCACCGTCCTGTGCACGCGCTTGCTACAATCCCGGCTGCAAAGTACGCTTGAGCCACGCACTGCAAATACCCACTTGAAGAAAAAGCCGATCGAATTCTCACGGGACAGGTAATTCCTCCAGTAAGTCCAGGTTCTCTTAGTGACCACAGACGCAAACCCAGTTGGAAGAATCTTGAGTAAAAAGAGGATTTCCTTTCTTTTCAGAGAGTATAACTGAAAAGCCAGTTTGGTGTGTAGGTACAGGTATACGATGGTGGCGACTGAGGCTGTCCCTCTCCCTCTCCCTCTCCTGGCTTTGTATTTCCTGTTTCCAGAAGGCTTGTGGTCATGGGCCATGGCCGCCACCAGCAGCCCAGGCGGACACAGCTACCCTGCGACAGCAGGTGCTTCTTGCTCCTCTGGGATCCCCTGGGCAGGGGCCACTTGTCATGGACCGTGACAGTGGGAAGCCACGGACACAGAAAGCAGCAGGTCTGGCTCAGTGTTCAGGCACCTGCCGCCAGACCTGCCTAGACCCTCCGACCGCCTCACCTGTAGCTCTGCTGTAATGTGCTCACCTGGCTCTTCGTCCCTGACCTGCATCCTCTCTCCCAACCCCCACGCCCTGAAGTGAGCTCCAGCCGCAGGGGGAACCCCCCAGTTCTTCAGACTTTTCTCCTCTCTTCCCTCTCCAAAGCTGAATGGCAGCAACTATCGGGATTGTTTTTCCTTGTTTAATACTCTTTAAGGACTTTGTGATTCTCAGTTTCTCTCTCAACTTGGCTTTTACATATGGGTGGTGGGAATTAAGTTTTGTGGCCAGCATTCCAGTTTTTGTGGTACATAACAGGAGGCTCTCACTGAAGTGAGTCCAATTAACTCACCCACAGAAAATAAGCCTTCCTGAATAAGACCAATAGCTAGATTGCTTGATATCTTTACTTCTTTTTTTTTAAGCCACATAATAAACAAGCTGGGTGTAGTGGCACGTGCCTGTGACCCCAGCTCCTTGGGAGTCTGTGACAGAAAGATAGCAAATCCAAAGCCCGTTTGGGCAATTTAGTCTCAGAGTAAAATAACAAGGGCTAGAGATGGAGCTCAGCTTTTTCTAGGCTCAATCCCCAGTGCCACAAATAAGCAGCACAATAACTATAGCAAACATTGAGCTCAGACTATATATGGAAAACTTATACGTATCATCTCAAATAATTCTCCCAAGGAAACTTCTGGGAAAGTACTGTGACCATTCCACAGAACAGGTGGGGAAACTGAGTCTGGAATAATTACTTCACTGGTCCTAGATCACACAAACAGGACGTGGTCATGTTGGTTTCAGAACCCAGGCGCGCCTGCCTTCTCCTCTGCTACCCCACTGTAAGTCACAGCTTACCAGCAGGGTCCCTCCTGCCTGGCCTCAAAAAGCCTCTCCTGCTGGGTGGGAGCCCAGTCCCTCTCTGGGGCCAGGCCTTATGAGTGAGCAGGTGTACCGGTCCCTGGAGGCGCCACGAACATCAAGGGGTCGGGGGCCTCACAAAAGGAGCCCTGTAGAGAAGGAGTGCTTTTAATTAAACTGGCAGAGGGCGATCTCTGGGGAACTGTGTAGTCTTTAGAATTTAAACCTGTGGCTCTGGCCACCAGCCCTTGGACACGACCATGGAGATGGTGGTGACCAGGCTGGGACTTCTCCCTCGGACAGGCACTGAGAGGACTTGGTAGGCAACCAGCTCCCATCCCACAGGAAACTGAAATCTTTAGAAAATGGTGAGTTTTTCACACCATGTGTGCCCGCAAGTCCCAGCCACAGGCCTCTCGGCTGGCATAGTCATCTGCCTGCTCGTGAGTCTCTTGGTCCGAGTGTATCTTGCTTATTTGATGCACACGAATGTTCCATACGGTTTAAATCTTAAAAAGAGCAGATTCCACTTGACCTCATCATTTCGTCTATCTTCGCACTGTCTAGGGAGAGGGTCAGAATGCTAATCTTCTCACCTTCCTTCTCTTAATGGCAGCACCAAAGTGCAGTGAGGCCGAGGCACATCCTGAGATTACAGGAAGTTCCCAGATGGGAGGTGAAAGAGCCCTGAGTCTTCAGGGTCTGAGCCTGTCACTTCTCATGAGGTTATGCTAGGCATGTGTGCATGTGTGCGTGTGCATACGTGTGCATGTGTGTGAAGTAGAATGTTTTGGCTAACGCCCTGAGAGAAAAACTACCCATAGACCCAAGAGAAATGAAACCTGTGTCCATACAACCATTTGCATATGAACATTCATAGCAGGATTATTTATAACAAATAAACAGAGGGAATGATTCAAATATCCATTGGCTGATGAATGGACCAATAGAATCGATGAAATATTATTCAGCGATAAAAAAGAAACATTGATATATATTACCACACAGATGAACCTTGAAGATCATATACACAGAAAAAAAACCATTCTGTGCGGTTCTGCCTCCGTGAGATATCAGAACAGGGAACTCGATGGAGACCATAGAGACTGGTTATCTGGACTGGGAAGTGACAGCTAATGGGTGTGAGATTTCTCTCTAAATCTTCCACAGTGATGGTGGTGATGGTTATGCAGCTCTGCAAAAGTACCAAAGCTACTAAGCTGTATATTTTAAATGGGTGAACCAGACAGCATATAAATTATGTCTTGATAAAATTGTTTAAATTCCAAACCACTTCTAGTGGAATCATTAACCCAGCAGCAAGGCTTAGCTGAAGAATGTGGTCTCTGTCTGCTCTGAGAGGTCCACATCTTGTCTCAGAGCCTGGCTGGTGGCCACCCACATCATTCCAGCAGAAAGGCTCTAGATGGAAAGCATAGGGTCCATAGACTACTCCCAAGTCTAACCAGGAGGAAATCCCCACTCTTTTTGGCATAGAACTTTTAACATGGTATGGAATCACTTCTTTCTACTCCATTTTCACTTTGGGGTTTTGAATCCTTCTTCTAAGTAATCAATCTCATTGAGGAATGTTTTGCTATAATGCTTTCCTCCAGTCTTTTCCTCAAGGTTTGCCTTTCTACATTTAAACGTCTGATTCATCAGGAATTTAAATAATAAACTGGGATCCAGATTGGTTTTGTTTGTTTTGCCAAACAGCAAGCTAATTATTAACCATGGTTGGGGCATCTCATAATTTCCCCAAATGAAATGTAAAAAGTGTGTGCATGCATGACATGAGTACATGTGTACACACATTTGTTTTTCTGGAGAAGGGGGTTATAAATTTCTTCTCTCTAACCTGCCTTGGGCCCAGGTTGTGTACATTTCCACGGACAGAATCCTGAACTGCACCAGGAAATAGGCTGCTCTGGGGGAGCACTGTGCCCATCACATGAAGGCCGCAAAGCATCTTGGGAATCTCTGCCGAGGCAGAGACAGGGGAGGGCAGCTCACTGGCTCTCCCTTGGTCCATGAAGCTTCACTGTGCCACTCACCAGTGGACAGGTCCACAGAGCTGACAGACCACGTGAACTGTCCTAAAGACTTTGAGGAGGCTTATATTTGACAGTTTATAGCTAAAAGCACCAAGGTGCCAGATCCTTGTGTGCAGCCTCACACATCATGTAACAAACACATGAGCAACACCAGTGTGGCCGGGTCCTGCGCCAGTCACAGCACTAGAAGCTTGTTATTGACTCAAATTCTAGTCCACTAGAACCTTAGGCTGGGGATTTAGCTCAGCAGTGCACACAAAGGCCTTGCAAGCACACAGTCCTGAGTTTGATCCCTGGTACCAAAAAAAGGCTCAGTGTCACAAAACTCCCCTAATCCGGCTGGCCCACCCAGAGCTGCTGACCCAGAAACTTGGCCATATCGATGTATATGCAAGTCCTATGAGCCACAGGAGGATAGAAGGAGGAAAAGACAAAAGAAATCTACTTTCTTCATGGGTTTCATATATACAGTGTATGTGGTGGGACAGACAGAAAAGTACACAAGTTACCACTTTATGAATATGGTAATTTTCAGAAAGAAATAAATTCTGTGAAGAAGACAACAGCGCATATAAAGGACAAAGAGGAAAAAGCAGGTGGTCTGAGTGGATGAGACCAGATGGGTAACAGAGCCAGAGCAAAGGATTAAGGAGCAGAA
>PVIC010015490.1:0-23225 GCA_004025085.1 Thryonomys swinderianus
ATAGGGTCTTGCTTTGTAGTTCAGGCTGGCCCTGAGCCCACTATGTATCTCAGGCAAACCTCAAACTCAGCAGTCCTCCTACCTCTGCCTCCCAAGTGCTGGGATTACAACAGTTTTCTTAAATACATGTCCATCAGCCATCAAGAATAGGAGTGAAGGACTGAGAAATTTTATGCATAAGAGGACAAAAGTTACAGAGCTGGAACTATATCTTTTAGTAATTATCTGCATTTTAGTAATTATTAGCATTATATACAATAAATTGTTTTTGACAATGATGATTAATAACAACCAGGTCTCATATTTCTCCATTCTCTGTCATTTCCTATTCTTCTGTTCACTATAGTCTCAGTTATTTCCAGCTTTCAAGCCTTCTAGAAGACCTCATTTAGAGTTTTTCATGAGAGTAGGAGGTGAATGTTTCAGGAGTTATTTTTCCTAGTAATGCTGATGGTGATAACTTTAAATGTTGGTGATCCACCTCCTGAGTACATATGCATATTTTAAAGCCTTTCTAAACTTGAGGAAGTATGCTCCTAAAATATTACCAGTTATTGCACAAAGGAAGCAGTCTGTGGTTAAATTGTTTGGAAATTACTGGATGAAGCAAAGTTAAACAATTTAAGGTTGACTTGTTTTGTTTTTATATAGAATCTTTAAAAACTAATGTGAATCCTGAATTTTAAAGTAGGAGGGTAACAAAAAATGTTAGAATTCCTCACTTATTCATTGCATGTCTTTCTAATGGATGTAGTATAAGCGGAACAAACTTGGAGAAATAAGTATTCTTTGAGTTTCAATTATTTCTAAAATGTTTGCTCAATTTTCTCTAAAACTACCTGTTTCAAATGATAAGGTATCTTTCCCTTTTTTTTCTGCATAACAACTGAGACTATATCTCTTCTTATTTATCATTTCAAGATTTAGATGCTGTCATTCTCAGGCTGAATTCCTCCAGACAGAGAAATCATAGGCTGTTTCAGTCCTGACCTCATATGCAAGCTGCTCAGTTCCCATAATCATTTCAGCTGCCGTGTTCAAATCACATAGTTTTCAAGGTACAGAGTAAAAAAGGGTGAATTAGCTATAGCAATAACAACTAGTTTTTGACTAGTTGGGCCACACTTTTGCTATCAGCTTTACAAAATGTAACATACTGTTTAACTGTCACCACAGCCTTACAAGTAGGTATTAATATTTCCATTTGCACAGGAAGAAATTGAAGAATGCTTAAGGGAATGTGCTTAGGAAGGTTAAAGGGGTGGTAATGGTAGTGGCAGGATTGCAGGTAGGATTAGAACTCATGTTTAACTTTTAATTATTGTCTGACTGCTTTCCAGTATTGGCTGCATTTTTACATAAATCCAGGGCTATTCCTAACCAGAACTCTTTCCCAGCCATAAATGTTTGGCATGTGGTATGCTGTAACTAATACTCATTGGCAAAGACAGAGTAAGCAGTTTGCCTGAACTATTTCAATAGTGAATAGTGAACCCAAGTTTTGACTCTCTCCATCATATACCCAGATTTTTCATCAGGACCAGCTCCGTGCGCCAGGTGAATTCTGCCTCTCATTGGTCATCCTCACTGGGCTTTCCAGCATCCCTTGCCGGTAATTCTGTCCACCTCACCCCCATATTTATTCTGACTTCCTCTAAAGAGTCAACTCCTGGGCCTATGACATACATTGAAGGTAAATGCTAAGGTAAAAGACAGCACTTTTTGTTATCATTTGCTAATTTTATTAGTGTGGTGAGGACAAAGGTCTCAAGTCTAAAATAATGCCAGGGCCAGGGATTTACCTCAGTGGTTCCGTCTTCTGCCTTGCAAGCACAAGGTCCTGAGTTTGAAAACCCAGAAACCACATACCACAGTGCCCAGCGTGGTGACTCATGCCTGTAATCCCAGCATTCAGGAGGCAGAGGCAGGGGAATTGCTGATTTTGAGGTTGCCTGGGCTACGTAGTGAGCTCAGGGACAGCTGGAAGGAAAGAGAAAGAAAGAAAGAAAGAAAGAAAGAAAGAAAGAAAGAAAGAAAGAAAGAAAGAAAGAAAGAAAGAAAGAAAGAAAGAAAGAAAGAAAGAAAGAAAGAAAGAAAGAAAGAAAGAAGAGAGAGAGAGAAAGAAAGAGAAAGAAAGGGAGAAAGAGAAAAAGAAAGAAAGAGAGAAGGGAGAGAAAGCAAGAAAAAGGAGAGAACAAGAAAGAGAAAGACGAAAGAAAAAGAAAGAAAGAAAGAAAGAGAGAGAGAAAGAAAGAGAAAGAAAGGGAGAAAGAAAAAGAAAAGAAAGAAAGAAGGGAGAGAAAGCAAGAAAAAGGAGAGAACAAGAAAGAGAAAGACAAAGAAAGAAAAAGAAAAAGAAAGAAAGAAAGAAAGAAAGAAAGAAAGAGAAAGAAAGAAAGAAAGAAAGAAAGGAAGGAAGGAAGGAAGAAAGGAAGGAAGGAAGAAAGAAAGGAGAAAAAAGGGAAAGAGAAAGAAAGAGAAAGAAAGAAAGAAAGAAAGAAAGAAAGAAAGAAAGAAAGAAAGAAAGAAAGAAAGAAAGAAAGAAAGAAAGAAAGAAAGAAAGAAAGAAAGAAAGGACCTATAGCCAAGGTACTTGCGCTGCGGTAGGGGACGGAAGTGGGGGTTGGGGTCTCACCGTTGGTCCCACACACTGTTCCAGAACCCGGAAGTGGCTGGTAGAAGCGCAGAATGGTCTTTTTAGAAGGCCTGCAGCCATTAAAGGTCCTTTATGAGATAAATCTGCCCACCTGCCCACAGGGACCCTTGGATCTGAAAGGAACTGCAGAGAGGGTACCCAAATCCCTCGGGTCCTTGGGTTGTGGATGGCTGGACACTGCCTGGCAAAGATTTTAGCAACTTTGTCTCTCTCTGTGACAGCAGCGTCTGCGGCTGCCAGGCCCAGAAGCTGCCCCAACATCCAGGAGAGCGGGAGACGGCTTTCCTCTGGTTGGTTTCCTCTAGACTGCATTATGTCTGGCTTGAAAGCTGTTGGTGCTGCTGCCGAAAAGCCCCACACAAAGGTCTGGACGTCTCCATACTCGGGCTCGAGTGGAACGAAGCCCGGTTCCTAGCGAGAAAGTGAGCTGGCTGGTTGAGTGCCCGGAGTACCGCCCTGTGGAGTACACTGCCGGCTCTGCTTTGGCCAGGCCCGACCGGGCAGATCCCCCGGTGGGTGAAAGAAACTTTTCTCCTGTGTTTGATGAAAAAGATGGGCATGTGGAGAGAAGGAGCCACAATGGTTTGTATGAAGTTGAAGGTGGTAGACCCAGAAATCCCGCAGACAGGACAGGGTTGGTTGGCAGAGGACTTCTGGGACGTTGGGGCCCCAGTCATGCTGCAGTTCCTATCTTGACCAGGTGGAAAAGGAGAGCATGGGAAATAAAGTTATCCATCCTCGTTCTGGAAAAAATATCCTGCAATTTGTAGCCATCAGAAGGAAGGACTGTGGAGAACAGGCCATTCCAGGGGGGATGGTGAATCCAGGAGAGAAGATTTGTGCCACACTGAAGAGAGAATTTGGTGAGAAAGCTATGAACTCCTTACAGAAATCTAGGGCAGAAAGGCAGGAATTGGAGAAACAGTTACACAGACTCTTCAGCCAACAGCCTTTTGTGGTCTTTAAAGGTTATGTGGATGATCCCCAAAACACAGATAACGCATGGCTGGAGACAGAGGCTGTGAACTACCATGATGAAACAGGTGAAGTAATGGACCATCTCCCTCTGAAAGATGGTGATGATGCCCGGGAAGTGAAATGGGTGGACATTAGTGCTAAACTCAAGCTTTATGCCAGCCACACCCAATTTATTCAACTTGTGGCTGAAAAGCAGGCTGCCCACTGGAATGAGGACCTGTACCCTGATCACTGTCATGGATAGAGGCTTGAAGTCTCCTGCAAGCCAAAAGCCTACAATGAAAAAATGGGTGGCTGTGGGGTGAGGAAGAGGCAAATGACATTGAATTCTCACTAAACAGGATGAAATGTGTCACTTCCTTGGTGATTATTTTTCAAACTTTACAGTCTATATCAGAAAGTAACATTAGGTATATAGGGAATACTGGGATTACAAAGTTTTCTGCTTTCCAATTAGAATAAGAGGACTATAGTAACATGTTCTTTATGTTGTACAGATAGTTTAAACCAAATTATCTAATTAATGTTCTTTGAAGATTTGTAAACAAAGATTATCTTCTTTTACCAACAGTAGCCTTTGCTTCTTAGCCAGTTTGCATTTGTCAGTTCTTATTTTTTTCTAGTTTATCAGGTTATTGTCTCATCTAATGTTTACATGACTTTTGTTTTCAAGTTTAGCATTTTGTGATTTTGTATTTTTTTTTTTAAGACAGGCTCTCGCTTTGTAGTTCAGGCTGACCCTGAGCTCACTATGTAGCCCAGGCAAGCCCTTCAAACTCAGCAATCCTCCTGTCTCTGCCTCTCGAGTGCTGGGATTACAGGCGTGAGCCACCACGCCCTGCCCTGTGGTATGTGGTATTGATTGCTGGTGGGCATGAGTCACCACGCCCAGCATTGTATGTGGTTACTGGATATCAAACTCAGGACTTTGCATTTGTTAGGCAGGTGCCAGAACCACTGAGCTAAATCTCCGGCCCCTGTGATTTTGTATTTTTTGTTTGTGAGTAGCTATCTTTGGTTATTCCTAATTTGGGGAACCTTCAGTTTTATGGGCAAAGTTTAATCTCTATTTTAGTCCATAAGTATCAAGTATTTATGAACCAGACAGAAAAATGCAACAACAAAAAAGAGCATTAGAGCCAACTCTTTAGAACTCTTTCTGTCTCAACAGAATGAACTAAGCTCAGAATATTGCTTCATCTCAGATGAAGACCCAAAAAAGCAGACTCCTGTAATGAAGAAATTTTCATCAGGATATGTATATAATAATCTGAACCTAATGAGTATACAATTTATTCCTACCTTTTCTAAAAACACCCCAAGAACCCAAAGTGCAGATAAAGAAGATATTTATAGCCAAGTTGCAAACACAGCAGTGACTCCTGACACCAAGACTAAGGGAAGCCCATTAGCAACAAATAAGCAAAAAATAATTTTCTTTCCTATTTTCATTACCTAAAACAAATCAATAACTATTTATAGCATGTGGAAAATCAAATCACTATAATAAGCCTTTTTTGATTAGGAAAAAATATTGCAGGAGCTGATGGCTTCATAAGAAGCTCACATACATAATAACAGCTAATATTTATAGTCCCCTTACTGCATGCAAGTACTCTTTTAAGTACTTGATGTATGCAACTTATTTATTCCTAAGGATCACTCTGTGAGGAAGAAGATGACCCCTAGATAAAGAGGAGCATGTAAGATATTTATCAGGGAGTAGCCTTGGTATCAATCCTTGTGGAAAGAAGAAGAAAGCATGACGTATCAGAGTGGGAGATTGAGTGGGAAAGCTAACCCAGTGAAGACCTCACCTGAGTCTAACTGAATGGAGCTCTGGAGCTGGAAAGTCCTTTATAGCTATCCTGACTTGGTGTGAAAGAGTCTGCCTTTAACCCTTCTGTAGATAAGTCAGCCTGGAAAGAGAGATAACTTTGGGAGAGACAATTTCTTCAGCTAAAGCCACCCTCAAAGAGGTCTGATAACTACAGGCTATTTTCTAGTAATACTAGCTGAGAAGGGAATCTGAAAAGAGGAATTATGAAGTATATCACAGAATCTGTCACATGTTTTTATCTCTTTCACTGATCATAACTGAAGCACAGGAAAGCTATGGAACTTGAATAAAGTATACAAGAGGTAAATGGTGGACGTGCAAATACAACATAGATCATTGGACTCTACAGCCCCACAGCTCTATTTACCTAATACTTATCCACCTATAACTTCCAAATTCTCTCTGCACTGCTCTTTTAAAGAAAAAACTGCCGAGGTATCTATTCTTACATGCACATTTGGTCAGATTCCCTTTGTAAAGCTGCATGGTTTCACTTGTTTTTCTTTTGAAAATGTTGGTTTTATGTGGGTGATGACAATTGTAAAAAGGTTCACTCATGAATGCTTATCATTGTTCAAGCTCAGGAACAAATTTAATACATCACTTTTATTTGTGAATACTCTAAATGCTTTAAATTTTTTTTTTAATGTAGTTAAGGCTGGCTTTGGTTCCTTATGTAGCTCAAGTTGGCTTGGAATGCATTGTGATCCTTCTGTATCTGCCTCTTGAGTCCTGGGATTACAGGTGCATGCCACCACACCCAGTGTAAGTGCTTGTTTTGTTTTTAGGTGAAGCCATTTGTCCTACATATTAGACTCATTCTGATACTTTTCCAGTGAGATATGCCCCTTTGTCTTTATTTGAGTAATAAATAGGCTCACATTTTTTGTTTGTTTGTTTTGTTTTTGAGACAGGGTCTCACTTTTGTAGTTCAGGCTGGCTCTGAGCTCACTATGTAGCCCAGGCAAGCCTCAAACTCAGCAATCCTCCTGCCTCTGCCTCCTGAGTGCTGGGATTATAGGCATGAGCCACCACACCCAGCACTGTGTTATGTGGTATTGATTGCTGGTGGGCGTGAGTCACCATGCCCAATATCATATCAATGTATGTGGTTACCAGATCAAACCAGGGACCTTGTGTTTGCTAAACAGGTGGCGGAACCACTGAGCTAAATCTCCAGCCCCTCACATTTTTAAATGTTTCAAAACTTACTTTTACTTTTTTTTTAATGTTTTAAAACTCTTAACTTATTAAGAAAATGTATATACATTAACATAAAATCTGTATAATCATTGTGAAAACATGAAATAATGACAGTCTTAAAAATATCTCAAGTTTGGGCAGTTTGGCTGGGACATTTGCAGAGGCCCAGTGACCCCACAGTGACCTCTGCACAGTGGTGGGGACAGACTCCTCATGGGACCACCTCATGTGTGGGGAGGAGGCTTAGCAACTATGCCCTGGCTCATCATGCAGTGAGTAGGCCTAGCAGTTCGGCTGCCACATTTGCAGTGTCTTAGTGATTCTAACCTAGCCACCACACAGCAGTGAGTCTAGCAGATCTTCTGGTGCCCTTCTGTAGGGAGAAGGCCCAGCAGCTCCACCTCAGTCCACAATGGGCTACCCTGGCTACTCATGGATACAGATTTGTGTAGCCTAGCTTCCTTGAACATTAAGGCTGAGCTCCAGAAAATAAAGCAACATTGAAAAGCAAAGAGAAGACATTGTTAAGTCTCCTCTGTGAAAATTGAAACCCACTGGAAGAGTGAAGAAAGTCTCTGCAATAAAGACCTTCTGGACTACAGTGGCTTGTGACATGATTGTTCTGTTCTTTTTTTTTTTTTAACTTTTGAGACAGGGTCTCGCTTTGCAGTTCAGGCTGACCCTGAGCTCACTATGGTGCCCAGGCAAGCTGCCGCGAACTCAGCAATCCTCCTGTCTCTGCCTCCCGAGTGCTGGGATTACAGGTGTGAGCCACCACGTCCAGCATTGTGGCATGTGGCGTTGATTGTTGGTGGGCGTGTCTCCACGCCCAGCATTATATGTGGTTACCGGGGATCGAACTCAGGACCTTGTGCTTGCACGGCAGGCACCGGAACCACTGAGCTTACCCTCCGGCCCGATTGTTCTGTTCTAATATCTTTCCTAGTGTACCAGAACTGAGATTGCCTAAGGGCCATTATAGACTCAAGGCCTAAAGGCCAATCATACCAGGAGGATGACCCAGGAAGTAGCCATTCCTTAAGGGTTCTAATTATTGTTGCAAGAAAGATACTTGAAATAAGCATACTATAGGCAGCAACCCAGGAATTAACCCAAAAACATCAACAACAACAACAACAAAGAAATGAGAAAACACCTAATTAAGACCCAAGCCCAGAATTCCAGATCTCCAAAGGGAAATTTAGGGAGCGATGAGATGGACCAACCTGAAACTCAACCACCTGGACTCCCTGAACTGGCAACAAAAGAGGACCTGGATAAAATGAAATCAGAAATAATCTCTCAGATAACAACAGAGATAATGCCCATGGTGAAAGAAACAAATTAAAAAGCAGAGGACCTCAGGAACATAATGGAATCATAACATAGAAAACAAATGGAATCCAATAAACAGATTAAAATGGAAATTCAGGAGATTAGAAACTCCATTGAAAGTTTATGCAGTAGATCTAGTGAATGCAAAGAAGGAATCTCAGATATTGAAAACAGGGTTGTAGTTAGTGACTGGGAAAGCATAGATTTCTTAAAAATAGCAAGGGATCATGTGAAATTAATCCAGCAGCTAATAGAAGATGCAAACAAGAATTACATAAGACATCAAAATCAATGAAAAAACAGAAGATAGTACAAATGACATAAAAAAAAAAAAACCTTCACAGATGTAAGACAGAAAACTTCCCAAGCAGGAGAAAAAAATTCAACATAAAGATAAGAGAACTTCAACTAGCTGTGATTAAAAAAAAAAAAAAAAACTACACCTAGCCATGTAATAGTCAAGATTTCAGAAACCCAACAGGAGAACAAAACATTGAAAGCAGTTAAAGAAAAGAAACAAATCACATACAAAGGAAAGTCCATCAGAATCACAGAAGATTTTTCAACACAAACTGTCAAGTCAAGGGGAGCCTGGAGTGAAGTATTTCAAGCCCTAAATGAAAACAACCTCCAACTTAGATTCATCTATCATGCAAAACTATTTCGCAAAATCAATAGAGAAATAAGAAACTTTCATGACAAAGAACACCTGAGAGACTTCATAAATACCAAACCAATACTTCAAACGATTCTAAACAATATCTTAGAAAAAGACAGTGAGGGTCACAACTCCATAAGGCCCAACAGAGTGAAGCAATTAGGCAAGGTAAGAAATTAAACAGAAAGGGGGGAGATTTTTAAAAATAAAAGATCCAATGGGCTAGAGATTTAGCTCAGTGGTTCTGGTGCCTGCCTCCCAAGCACAAGATCTTGAGTTCAATCCCCAGTGATCACATACAATGCTGGGGGTGGTGACTCACACCCACCAGCAATCAATACCACATACCACAGTGCTGGGTGTGGTGGCTAATGCCTGTAATCCCAGCACTCGGGAGGCAGAGACAGGAGGATTGCTGAGTTTGAGGCTTGCCTGGGCTACATAGTGAGCTCAGGGCCAGCCTGAACTACAAAGTGAGATCCTGTCTCAAAAAAAAAAAAAAAGTCAATGACAGGATAAGATGACAGTATAAGTCAACACATATCAGTTATAACTATCAATGTTAATGGCCTCAATTCACCAATTAAAATACACTGGCAGAATGGATTAAGAAGTAAGATAAAATAATATTCTGTACTCAAGAAACACATTTATTTCAAAAATATTAATAGACCAAAAGTAAAAGGAAAGAAAACAATTCTATATGTGACAGAAAACCACACAAAAAACAGGAGTGGTATCTTATTTTCAGACAAAGTAGATTTCCAATCAAAACTAATTAAGAGAGATAAAGAAGATCATTATATCCTTGTACGGGGAATGATCAAGAGTAAGAGATGACATTCATAATTATATATGCACTAAATGCTAATTAGCTCAACTATATAGAACAAATATTAATGGACATGAAAGGCTAACTTAAGCACTAATACATTAGTAGTGTGGGACCTCAGTACCCCACTGTCACAAATAGACAGATCAAATAGACAAAAAAATAAAAATGTGTGATCATCTCAATATATGCAGAAAAGCATTTGACAAAATCCAACACCCATTCATGACCAAAACCCTACAGAAAATTGGAACCAATAGTCTTTTTCTCAACCTGATAAAAACAATTTATGAAAAATCAACAGCCACCGTCATACTAAATAATCAAAAACTGAAACCTTTCATGTTAAAATCAGGAATAAGACAAGGATGTCCACTATCAACACTCAGTCCTGCTCAATATAATTATGGAAGCAAGAACTAGAAATTGTTTTAGAAAAAGAAATAAAGATAGGAAAGGAAAAAGTTAAACTGTCACTATTTACTCATGACATGATAGTCTTCATAGACGATCCCAAAAACTCAGCCAAAAGACTATTAGACTTAATCACTAGATTTAGTATACAAGGTCAACACTCAAAATTCAATACCCTTCCTATACATAACAGCCTCACTGAGAGATAAGTTGTGGAAATAACCCCTTTTCCAATAGCTTCCCAAAAATGAAATACCTGGGGCCGGAGATTTAGCTCAGTGGTTTTGCCACCTGCCTAGCAAAAGCAAGGTCCCTGGTTCAATCTGGTAACCACATACAATGATATGATACTGAGCGTGGTGACTCATGCCCACCAGCAATCAGTACCACACCCCACAATGCCAGGTGTGGTGGTTCTTGCCTGTAGTCCCAGCACTCAGGAGACAGAGGCAGGAGGACTGCTGAGTTTGAGGCTTGCCTGGGCTACATAGTGAGCTCAGGGCCAGCCTGAACCACAAAGCAAGATCCTGTATAAAAAAAAAATACCTAGTAGTCCATGTAACAAAGGAATTGAAGGACCTCTACTCTGAAAATTACAGCACGTTAAAAAAAAAAAAGGAGATCAAAGAGAATATCAGAAAATGGAAAGACATACCTTGTTCCTGGTAGGAAGAACCAATATTGTCAAAATGGCTGTATTACCAAAACTATTGCACAGATTTAAAGCATACTCAATTGAAATCCCAACAGTATATTTCACAAAACTAGAGAAAATAATCCAAAAATTCATCTGGAATCAGAAGTGACCTAGATTAGCAAGATAAATTCTAGGCAACAAAGACATGCAGAGGGTATCATAATCCATAACTTGAAACTACTGCGACGCTATTTGTGATAAAAATTGCATGTTACTGACAAAGAAATAGTCCTAAAGATCAATGGAACAGACTAAGACCCAGAAACAACTACAGATATACTAAACCACCTCATCTTTGACAAAGGAGCCAAACACATTCAAGGGAGGAAAGACAGCCTCTTTAATAAATAGTGCTGGAGAAACTGGGCTTCAACATGTCAGAGATTAAAACTAGACCTACATCTTTCACCACACACTGAACTGAAACTGAAGTGGATTAAAGATCTAAATATCAAAACAAACACTAAATCTGCTGGAAGACAGGTTAGGTAGAACTCTTGGAGACACTGACATAAGGGAAGGCTTTATGAACAAAACCTCAGTAGCATGGGAACTAGCAGAAAGAATTAACAACTGGGATCTCATCTTATTAAAAACCTTCTGCTCAGGGCTGGGGATTTAGCTCAAGTGGTACTGCACCTACCTTGGAAGCACAAGGGCCTGCGTTCAGTCTCTGGTACCACAAAAAAAAAAAAAAAAAGTCTTCTGCTCAGTAAAAGAAACAGAGCAAAAGGACAACCTACAGTGTGGGAAGAAATTTTACTAGCTGCTCCTTAGATAGAGGTCTACCATCTAGAATACAGAAAGAACTTAAAGAAATCAGAGCCTTCAAGATTTAAAGGCCCAATTCAAAAGTGTACATCTGAAATGAACAGACATTTTCAGATAAAGAAGTAAAAGCAGCAAAGAAACATATGAAAAAATGTTCAACATCACTGGTCATTTGATAGATGCAGAAGAAAACAACACTGAAGTTTCACCTCACTCCAGAAAGAATGGCTGCTGTGAAGAATCAACCAATAACTGGCAAGGCTGACAAAGCTGGCAAGACCGTGGGGAGAAAGGAACCCTTCTTCACCATTGGTGGGAATGTAGACTGGTGCAACCATTGTGCAAATCACTGTGGAGATTCCTTAAAAAACTAGAATTAGAGGGTCACGGATTTAGCTCAAGTGGTACCATGCCTACCTTGGAAACAAAAGGGCCCAAGTTCAATCCCCAGTACCACATACACACATACAAAAACTGGAATTAGAGGTCCCATTTGGCTTGCTGGGTAAATTCATTAAAGAACCAAATGCATCATCACAGAGACATATGTGCACCCATGTTTATAGCAGCTCGGTTTATAATAGTTTTCCAAATCTTGGAAACAGCCCAAATAAAGAAGATAAAGATATAGGTTTTTAGAAAATAAAATGAACTATTATTCAGCCATAAAGAATGATCAATTAGAGAAACTGATAGCTAAATGGATGCACCTGAGACCATACTCATAAGTGAAACAAATAGGGCACAGATGTGCCAATGCTGTTTCATTTCTCTAGTATGAGAGAAAGTAGTGGTGTAAATGACATCCAGAATGCATGATAGACATTGTGAAAATGGAAGCAAAAAGGGAAAGTGGAACTGGGGAAGGAGAGGAAAGCAAAGAAGGTAAAGAAAATACTTGATTATAAAAAAAGAAAAAAAGAGACATAGCTTATGTATTTCTAGGGTGGTGAGTTGAAGGGAGGGCAGGGAAATGGTAAAAAATAATAATCAAAATATATCATGTACAGGTACAAATTCTCAATGAAAAAATGTGATCATAATATAATCCCAAAATATACCAATAAACAATTTATTTTAGTAAGTCTCAAGTTTATTTATGTCCAGAACAGAATTCTTTTAGTTCTCAAGAAAAGTGTTCCTCTCTTACTCTTTTCTGGTAAATTGCACTAAAAGCCAACCAAGCTGGACAAGAAAATAAGAAATTATGCTGATTCCTTTGCTTTTTCTCTTTTGCTCATCCAATCTATCTGAAAAATTTAGCCAGGTCTACCTCCAACAAACTATATTCACAATCATTATTGTTTCCACCTTCATCAACCACATAATCAATCAACCCATTATCCCTTGCCCTCTAGATTACTACAGCAAGTGCCTAATATGGCTCCCTTCTGAAACTTTTGTCCTTGTCCAGTAGGCCATATTGTACCAAAAGTGAAATGACATTTTAAAATATGCCACTTACATGATCTCCCACCACTTTTTTTTTTTTTTGAGACAGGACTCACTTTGTAGTTCAGGGTGGCCCTGAGCTCACTATGTAGCCCAGGCAAACCTCGAACTCAGTAATCCTCCCGTCTCTGCCTCTTGAGTGCTGGAATTATAGGTATGAGCCACCATGCCTAACATTGTGATATGTGGTACTGATTGCTGGTAGGTATGAGTCACCATGCCCAGTATTGTTGTGTGTGGTTATCAGATTGAACTTAGGACCTTGTGCTTGCTAGGCAGGCACTGGAACCATTGAGCTAAATCTCTGGCTCTCGCACCAGTCTGAAGATCATCGGATTACTTCTTTTTTCATGGATTTCTTACCTACTTATTACATTCTAGACAGTGTCTACTACCCAGTTTGACCTGCTAAGGTTCCATCCTGGACTAGTGTGGCTCTTCTTGGCACAATTGATAATGCCCCAGGGTCTTTGTCTTGCTTTTCTTTGTCTAAAATTTTCTGTATCTTCACAATTTCAACTCCTCAATTCTTTCAGTTTTAATTCAAATATCAGTTTTATTTTTCTGACTACTTAATCTAGAGGTCACCAATTCCACTCATACTCTCTTGCTCCATTTAATTTCTACATGGAAGTTAGCACTTGATAAACTGTCCTGGATATTTTATATTAACTTTATGAGATGGAGAGTCCCTCAAAGAAAGGATTTTTTCTGTCTTTTTGACTGTGGTAGTCCCTGTACTAAAATAGTTTCTGTCAAAAAAAAAAAAAGTTTCAGAAAATAACTACTCAACCCTATATACCTCTTTTGTTTTGTTTTGTTTTTGAGACAGGGTCTCACTTTGTAGGTCAGGCTGGACCTCAGCTCACTATGTAGCCCAGGCAAGCCTCGAACTCAGCAGTCCTCCTGTCTCTGTCTCCCAAGTGCTGGGATTACAGGCATGAGCCACCATGCCCAGCATTGTGGTATGTGGTATTGATTGCTGGTGGGCGTGAGTCACCATGCCCAGCATTGTATGTGGTTACTGGGGATCAAACTCAGGACCTTGCACTTGCGAGGCAGGCGCCAGAACCACTGAGCTAAATCTCTGGTCTGACCTATATACCTGTTTTTTAAAAAGTTATTTTAAATTGCCCTAAATTATTTACAATTGGCCTACAACTTTTTAAGGTGTTATTTTGAAATTATTTTATAGGGACAAAAATACTACATAGAGCTGGGAATTTAGCTCAAGTGGTACTGCACCAGCATTTGATGCACAAGGGCCCGAGTTCAATGCCCGGTACTTCAAGGGAAAAAAAAAAAGGAAAAAAAGAATACTACATAGTGTTCTTGTGTAACCCTTCATCCAACTTCCCTAAATGTTGATAACTGTTGATTAATAAGACAATTATGTAAACCAGAAAATTAACATAGATTTAATACTTTTTACTATTAATCTATAAATTTTATTCAAATGGCAGTAGTTCCATATCATTTTCTCTATTTCCTGAAACCCAGGAAGGTCCCTCTACCTTTTGTTTTCTTTCTGTCTTGCTTTCTAGTAGAATGTACCACAATTTGAATTAATCTGATATTTTCCTCATAAATAGACTGAGACTGTATAATTCTTATAATAATATACTTTGGATAAACTATTACATTGCAAAAATTAAGGCAAAAATTTTCAGTGTTATCACATCTAGATATACATACTAATATTATGTTATATATTTAAAATGTTATTTTGACAATTATAGCATTTTTATATACTTTATGTAGATCTTGATCATTTTCAATTCCTGCAACCTTTGTTGCCCTCCCCCTCCCTCATCCTTTTATTCATCTACAAAACAGCTGCTTTTTTATTTCCTATTCTTTATTTATTCTGACTTATTCCACTTAATGTTACTGTCTAAAGATATATCTATTTTCCTGTGAATGACATGATTTTACTGTTCTTTGTGGCCCAACCATATTCCATTGTGTGTATATACCATGTTTTCTTTATCCATTTGTCTGTGGATAGGTATTATAGTGGGCTAACCAGTGATCAACTTTTGATACCAGATGAACTGAATCAGTATGGTCTGTGTGTAGAAGATCCACCTAAGGATTGTTGTTAACAGCCATAAATGAGAACTGCAGGGGAAGATTGTGGGCTGTTGATTATCTAGGAGAAGCTTGTTGTAATGGTTTTCCTGATGCCAACTTGGCTGTTCTCATCAGAGGAACAGCGTGAGGCCTCACTGTCTGTGGGAATGGCTGCTCTTCTTGCCAGGGGAGATCTGATGTTCACTGTGAGCATCACTTCCAGGCTCCAATGTAGATCCCTGAGTCTCATGGCACTAATCCTTCAGGTCACAGGGTGGGCCTTCTGGCTTCTACCACTGGCATTTGAGCCTTCTGGGTACAGATCCTTAATATGGACAAATGAGACATTTCTGTGGGCTCTAGGCCATTGGCTGGACTCATGGGGGACTTTCCTGTGGACTCTAAGCTTTAGCTAGACTTGCATGGGACATTGCAATGGGATCCTGGCTTTTAGCTGGATTATTTGTGCTTCTACTTTGTGGTTAATCTCTTTCACTCCTTGGCATTTGACTTTTGGAGTAATTATTTTAAAATAATCCTATAAATTACATGTCTTGTATTTAATGTATTCCCTTGCTAAAATACTGACTACAGCAGGCATCTAGGATATGTCCAGGGCTTAACTATTGTAAATAGTGGTGCTATAAACATGAATATGTGTGTATCACAATGCCTTTAACTCTTTTGGGAATATACCCAAGAAGCATATCTAGGTCAAGTGGAATTTCTGTGTTGAGTTTTTTCTCTATATTGACTTCCATTATAGTTGTATTAGTTTATATTCCCACCAACAATGTCAAAGAGTTCCTTTCTTCTCCAGCTCTTTGTCACTATTTGTTGCTTTTTGTATTTTGATGGTAGTCATTCTGGCTGGAGTGAAATAAAATCTTAAGAGGTGTTTTGATTTGTGTTTCCCCAATGGATGAAGATGGTGAACATTTGTGTGTGTGTGTACTTATTAGGCATTTGTATATGTGCCTTCTCCCCCTAACAGTTCTAGTGAGAGATAATTCACACACCATACAATTTACCAGCTTAATGTGTGCAGTTCAGTGGTTTTTGAGGTGTTCAGAGTTGTGCAACAAACACCACAAACACTTTTAGAAGTTTTCATCACCCCAAAAAGAAACATCATGCCCATGAATGGTCTCCTTTATTTGCCTCTCAAACCCAGACTTCTGGCCAATCACCAATCTACTTCCTGTTTTATGAATTTGCCCTTTGGGACATTTAAGATACAATAAATCTTACAATATATGATTGTTTTTGTAATTTCTTTCACCTTTTTGATGTTCCTCTTTGTTGTTACATGTGTTAGTACTTCATTCCTTTGTGATTCCAAGTACTATTTTGTTGTATTGGTATACCACATTTTATTTATCCACTCTAATTAATGGACATTTGAGTTGTTTTCTCTTCTTGATTATTATGTTGCTAAAAACATTCACATATAATTTTTTCTGTAGATGTACATTTTCATTCTTTCTTAGATACCTGGATATAGAATTTTTGGGTGATGCTCTAACTCCATGTTTGACCTTGAGGAATTACCAAATTATTTTTTCAAAATGATCATGCCATTTTGCATTCTCACCTGTAGTACATGAAGGTTAAAATTTCTCCATATTCTTCACATCCAGATAGTAACAGATATGTTATATGCTATGTTCTTGATCATAGTTACCTAGTGTACTTGTAATTTTGATTCATATTCCCTGGTGGTTAATTGTCTTAGTTACTTTTCTCATCGCTGAGACAAAATATTGATCATCCAAAGTTAAAGAATGAAAAGTTTTCCTCCTTCCTTCCTTCCTTCCTTCCTTCCTTCCTTCCTTCCTTCCTTCCTCCCTCCCTCCCTCTCTCTCTCTCTCTCTCTCCCCCCCCTCTCTTTTAGACTATATCAGACTGGCCCTGAGCTCATTATTTAGCCCAAGCAACCCTTGAACTCAGTGGTCCTCCTGCCCCTGCCTCCCAAGTGCTGGATTACAGGTGTGAGCCACCATGCTAGCATTTTTGTATATGGTACTGATTACTGGTGGGTGTGAGTCACCATGCCTGGTATTGTTGCATGTGGTTACTGGGGATCAAATTCAGGATTTTGTACTTGTTAGACAGGCACTGGAGTCACTGAGCTAAATCTCTGGTCCAAAAAGTTTATTTCTAAGTCCAGGGTGAGTCCAGAAGGTCTTGTAATCTTAATTTCTTCTTGGGCCAAACTGGATATAACTGTTACATGGACAAGAACTTTCAAAGACACCACCTGGTACTCTGTGTACACTGAATGAGTATCATTGTACTACTGGAACCTGTTCAGAGGCCTTCAGTTAGTTCCCCTGCCCAGTCCACCATGTTGAAGAAATCACTCACTAGAAGAGTGAGGGGATCCTGTTGACTACAGCCATTGGTGAATTGGTGGAGTCAGATTCATTGACAAGAGCCTGGACTTGAACTCTGTGGACTCTTGCAGAGTTCAAACCTGTCAGGTCTTATTAAGCTCAACTTAGGCATTATATTCAGAAACTAGGTAAGGTATGATAGATCTCTCCTTTTGATTAATGTGCTTAGCTTGGTATATTGTAATTGCTGATTTTGACGCTATTGTTACTCTTGATTTTTTCACTCTGACATTACTATTGTTTTTTGTTTTGTTTTGTTTTTTCATTTTGCTACTTTGCTGGTACTGAATCTGTCAACTCTCTAGGTTTCTGTCCTCTTAATTGCTTTTATCTTTATAGAAGAGGGAATCTAATTTCTGGTTTGCCTTCTATTGCTAGGTCCCCCTGTTCTCCTCTTGTTCTCACACCTCCTCCTGTCTTCTAGTCAGAACCAATGCCCAGAAGTAAAAGGCTCTCAGTCTGCCCTTATTCCTTTTATTATTAAAAGAAGGTGTACAAAGTCTCCAGTGCTCGTGCAGTTCTCAGTTGGTACTATCTTATCTAGGTCCCTTTAGCCTCTGTTATCCTCTGGCATATATGAGTTTCTAGATATCTATCTGATCTTTATAAATCTGCTAACCCTATTTCTAAGCTTTCATTCTCCTGTTTTCCTACCTCCCTAACTCCCCAGTGGCCTTTTATGCCCAAAGGCTACTGTTGGTTTATTTAAGAGCCTGTATGTTGTGAACACATTGCTAAATTATGGCATATGGACATAGAGGTAACACATGAGTTCAAAGTCTTCAAAATAGAAATTATCAAAACTTTTCACTTCCTTTACTGTGTTCGATACTGTTGATGGTACTGATTCTATTATAGCAACAAAGATAATGTGATTGTTCTGTTCAAATACCTCCCAAGTGTGTCAAAACTGAGAGCTCTCAAGGGTCATTATAGATTCAAGGAGGACAACAAAGGAAGGACCACTTCCTAAGGGTCCTGAATAATAGTAAGAGACCTACAACAAACATTGCCAAGACACCAGGCAAGGAATTAAACAAATTACTTTGGCAACCACAAAATAATAGAAATGAGAAAAAACTAAAAAAGCCAGACACAAAGATCACCACCATAGGGAAATTCAGGGAAAAGGGAAATAGAACAAACCAAAACTCAAACATCAGCACTCTCTGACATGGTAACAAAAGCAGATATAGTAAAATGGAAATCAGAACTCATCTCTGAGATGAAAATAGAGATACAGTGAGAGACTTCATTAAAGAAGAGATCAGAGAGATGATAGAATTTAAGATAGCAAAAGCAATGGAACCTTTTAAACAGCTTCAAGCAGAGCTCCAGTTGATGCAGAAGAAGAATTAAAGTTTGCAAAGTAGTATGAAGCTGAAAACCAAACTTCATACCTAGAAGACTGGATGGCAGCCAATGAATAGGAAAGATATAATCTATGGAAAATGGCAAGGAACCATGAGAAATCAATTCAACAGCTTCTAGATGATTCAAAGAAGAATAATATAAGACTGATTTGAGTCACTGAGGAAGCAGGAGACAGTGTAAAAGACATTAAAAAACTGTTGACATATATAATGGCAGAAAACTGCACAGGAAAAGGAAAAGAATTGGACATACAGATAAATGAGTTTATAGGACTCCAAAAGGCTGTGACACAAAAATATCTATACCTAGCCGGCTGTGGTGGCTCATGCCTGTCATCCCAGCACTCAGGAGGCAGAGGCAGGAGGATTGCTGAATTCAAGTCTTGCCTGGGCTACATAGTGAGCTCAGGGCCAGCCTGAACTACAAAGCAAGATCCTGTCTCAAACTCCTAGACATATAATTATCAAAGTTCCAGATACACAACAAAAGAATGAAATACTGAAAGCAGTGAGAGAAAGGAAAAAGAAATCACCTACAAAGGATAACCCATCAGGATCACAGCAGACTTTTCAACACAAACACTCAACTCAAGCAAAGCCTGGAGAGAGGTGTTTCAAGCATTACAGGAAAACAACCTCCAACCTAGACTGATGCATCCTGCAAAACTATCTTTCAGAATTGATGGGGAAGTAAGATACTTCCATGGCAAAGAACACCTGAAAAACTTCACAGATTTGAAACCTGTACCCCAAAACATTATAAAGAATATCTTGGAAAAAAAACACAGAAAATTCCATACCCATGAGACCCAGGAGAGTGAACTCACTGGGGAAAACAAGAAACTAAATAGAAAAGGGGAAAAGCAAGAAAGATAAGAACCAAGAACAGGGAAACATGGTAGCTCTGAATATGTCCATATCTGTCATAGCCATTAATGTCAGTGGACTCAATGGGCCAATTAAAAGACACAGACTAGCAGATTGGATCAAGAAGCAAGATCCTACAATCTGCTGCATACAGGAAACACACCTAATTCAGAAGGAAACCCATAGACTGAAAATAAAGGGTTGGAAAACAATTCTCCATGCCACAGGAAATGGCAAAAAAGCAGGAGTGGCTATCTTGTTTGCAGATAAAAGAGATTTCAAACCCAAACTGATTAAGAGAGACAAAGAAGGTCACTATATCCTCATATAGGGAACAATCCAGGAGAAAGAAATGACAATCATAAATATTTATGCACCAAAATCTAATGGATCCAACTATATAAAACAGACATTAATGGACATGAAAATCCAGCTAACCACTAATACAATAGTAGTAGGGGACTTCAATATACCACTGTCACAAATTGGCAGATTGACTGGACAAAGAATCAGTAAGGAAATACTTGAGCTAAATCAAACTTTTGAACAAATGGACTTAATAAATGTCTACACAGTATTTCACCCTACAAAGTGAGACTATACCTTCTTCTCAACTGCTCATGGATCATTCTCCAACATAGATCACATCCTAGTTCATAGAACAGGTTTAAGTATATGCAAAGGAATTGAAGTTATCCCCTGCATACTATCAGACCATAGTGCCTTGAAACTGGAGCTGAATAGCAGAAGAAATTCCAAGATCCTCACAAACACATGGAAATTGAACAACACCTGGTTGACCAACCAAGGGGTCATAAAAGAAATTAAAGAAGAAATTTAACAGTTTCTACAATTAAATGATAACCCCAGTACAACATACAGGAATTTATGGGACACAATGAAAGCAGTTCTATGAGGGAAATTCATAGCAGGGAATGCCTATACTTGGAAAGTAGACAAATTGAAATAAACAACCTAATGATGAATCTCAAACAATTAGAAAAAGAGGAGCAAGACAAACCCAAAGCACATACTAGAGAGGAAATTATAAGGATCAGAGCAGAAATTAATGCAATGGAGACAAAGAGAACAATACAAAGAATCAATGAATCGAAGAATTGGTTCTTTGAAAGGACAAATAAAATTGAGGAACCCTTAGCCAACCTTATCAAACAAAGGAAGGAAAAGGCTCAAATCCATGCTATTAGGAATGAAAAATGGGGGAAATCACTGCAGATTTGGTGGAAGTCCAAAGGAGAATAAACACATATTTTGAAAATTTGTACTAAAAAAGATGGAAAATCTAGAAGAAATGAATAGATTTCTGGACACATATGAACTTCCAAAGCTGAACAAAGAGGATATAAAAATGTTAAATGGGCCAGGCATGGGGCTCACACCTGTAATCCCAGCACTCGGGAGGCAGAGACAGGAGGATTGCTGAGTTCGAGGCTTGCCTGGGCTATATAGTGAGCTCAGGGCCAGCCTGAACTACAAAGTGAGACCCTGTCTCAAAAAAAAAAAAAAAGATGTTAAACAGCCCAATATCAATCTGTGAAATAGAAAATGTAATAAAAAAACCTATCAACAGAAAAAAGCCCTCATCCTGATGGCTTCACTACTGAATTCTACAAAACTTTTAGAGAAGAGTTAATGCCACTATTTCCCAAACTCTTTAATGACATCAAAAGAGAAGTAGTACTCCCTAAATCATTCCTTGACACAACCATTACCTTTATTCCAAAAGCGGAAAAAGACCCAACCAAAAAAGAAAACTACAGGCCAATCTCTTTAATGAACTTTGATACAAAAATCCTCAATACAATATTGGCAAACAGAATACAGAGAGTTATCAAGAAAATCATACACCTTGATCAAGTTGGATTTATCACAGGGATATGAGGCTGGTTTAACATATATAATCATTACATCAATAAATGTAATACACTATATTAACAGATTCTAGGTCAAAAACCATACGGTCATCTCAATAGATGCAGAAAAAGCATTTGACAAAATCCAGTGCCCATTCATGATCAAAACCCTACAGAGAAATCAAACAGATGGACTTTATCTCAAACACATATAAGCTATTTAGGAGAAACCAACAGCCAGCATCATACTAAGTGGGCAAAAACTGAAACCTTTTACACTAAGATCAGGAATGAGACAAGGATGCCTCCTGTCACCACTCTTGTTCAATATCATGCTGAAAACATTAGCCATAGCAATTAGACAAGACAAAGAAATAAAAGGAATAAAGATACGTAAGGAAGAAGTTAAACTGTCATTATTCGCCGATGGTATGATTCTCTATATAGAGGATCCTAAAAACTCAACCAAAGACTGCTAAACTCAATCACCAAATTTAGTAGTGTTGCTGGATATAAGGTCAATGCTCAAAAATGAACAGCCTTTGTCTATACAAACAACAGACTCACTGAAAGAGAAACTGGGGAGTCAATCCCTTTCACAATAGCACCCAGAAAAATGAAATATCTAGGAATCAATCTAACAAAGGAGGTGAAAGACCTCTACTTTGAAAACTACAGCACTCTGAAAAAGGGGATAGAAAAAGATATCATAAAATGGAAAGACATCCCTTGTTCCTGAGTAGGGAGAACCAACATCATCAAAATGGCTATACTTCCACAACTACTATACAGATTCAATGCAATTCCAATTGAAATCCCAACACCATACTTCACTGAGCTAGAGAAAATGATACAAAAATTCATCTGAAACCACAGGAGACCTAGAATAGCACAAGCAATTCTAAGCAACCAGGACATGGCAAGAGGTATTACAATCCCCAACTTAAAACTGTAGTATAAAGCCACTGTGATAAAAACTGCATGGTACTGGCAATGTAACAGACCTGAGGACCAGTGGAGTAGATTAGAAGATCCAGAAACAACTCCAGATACACTGAGCCACCTTATCTTTGACAAAGGAGTCAAATATCATCAGTAGAGGAAAGACAGCCTCTTTAACAAGTGGCACTGAAAAAACTGGGCTTTAACTTGCCAAAACTGAAGCTAGACCTATCTCTTTCACTGTGTACTATATTAAAGTCACAATGTATTAGAGACTTAAACATTAAAGCAGAAATGATAAACCTGCTGCAAAACAGGTTAGGTAGAACTTTTGGAGACATTGCCTTAGGGAAAGACTTTATGAACAAAAACTCCATAGCACCAGAACTAGCAGAAAGAATCCACAAATGGGATCTCATCCTACTAAAAAACTTTTGCACAGCAAAAGAAACCACTGGCACTGCTAAAAGACAACCAACAACATGGGAAAAAATGTTTGCTAGCTGTTTCTCAGACAAAGGGCTACTATCTAGAAGATAAACAAACAGTTCTAAAGAATTTAAACAAATCAGTCCCCCAGGTTTAAAGACCTAATTCAAAAATGGGCACCTGAAATGAACAGACACTTCTCAGAGGAAGAAGTAAAAGCAGCCAAGAAGCACATGACGAAATGTTAAACATCACTGGTCATTTGAGAGGTGCAAATCAAAACAACACTGAGATTTCATCTCACTCCACAAAGAATGGCTGTTGTGAAATCAACCAGCAATAAAAGCCAGCAAGGCTGCGGGGGTGGGGGGAGGAACACTTCTCTCCTGCTGGTGGGATTGTAGACTTGTGCAACCATTGTGGAGATCAGTAGGG
>PVIC010015490.1:23325-35247 GCA_004025085.1 Thryonomys swinderianus
GGATCGAACTCAGGACTTTGCGCTTGCAAGGCAGGCGCCGGAACCTCTGAGCTAAATCTCCAGCCCTTAAATACCATATCTTTTCCCTGGTATGAGAACCCATAGATGTAAATGAGTTCTAGAATGTGTGCTAGATTTAGTGAAATAGGAAATACTCCAAGGGAATGTGGTAGGGGAAAATAATAAGGGGAAAGAATAGATATGATTTGGGAAGAAAAAGAAAACATGTATATGGGGGTGGTGGGTTGTGGGATGGGTAAGGATATAGGTAAAAATGAGAATTAACTTGTATCATATGCTGGTACAAATTCCCCAGTGTTGAGTGTGATTGTGAGCTATATATAAAATATACCAATAAAGAATTCAATTAAAAACAAACAAACAAAAAACTTCTCCAGGGATTGCTCCTAAGGGCAGCTATCACAGGAGGATCAAACAAAGTGAAATTTGACAAATGGATGCTACTTCTATTCCCTCTTTTGGGTGTTTGTGTTTTACAGATATCGATTCCCATTTAATGCATGCTACTTGTCATTCTGAAGAAAACATAGGACATGTTCAACAACACTGTTTGTGTGCTTTTGATGCTATGGGAGTGCCAAAAACTATAAAAACAGACAATGGCCCTTATACTAGCAAAGCTCTGTCACCCTTTTTTCCACACTGAAACATTAAACATCTTATAGGCATTCCATATAATTCACAAGGCTGAGCTTTACTAGAGGGGGCACATCTAACACTCAAAAGTCAACTAAATAAACAAAAAGGAAGAATACAGTTTCCTCTACAAGTTCAACTGGACTTTGCTATCTTCACTTTAAATTTTAAATTCATGGACAGAAAACAACTGCACCACAGTTGAATTGCACTGGCAGCCCATGCCTGACTCTAAACTGCCACATGCTCAGGCTTGTGGGAAGATACCGAGACAGGTAAAAGGGAAGGCCCCTCACTGTAAGTAACCTGGGACTAGGGTACTCTCTCATATTAATAGGAGATATATTGCCAGATGGCTGCCATTCAGGAATGTATAACCGTAGATGATGAAAATTCCTGTGGTGGAGTCAGCTGACTTTCTGCCAGACAGACTGCCAATGGTGCCTTTGCACAGATGAGTCCCAATGATTAACTGGTGACAGTGCCATCCCCACTGATGATGGAGGCCAAATCAATTATGAATAGAAGTCTGGAGAGAACAATACATGAGGCCAAGCCACTGGTAGAACATCAGAGTCTGGCACAGACTCCTGACGCTGTGTGTACTGCTGTGATGGCTGTGACAGTGTGTGCACCCATAGCGTCAGAACCCCTTGCTTAGGCCAGTACTTGGACAGACCTCCTATCTGAAATTTATCATGAAACAGATGTATCCCATTTATAGATGGATTTGATACTAGAGCATCATCCCTATAGACATGAAAGATAAAACAGTTATTAATTATGCTTCTCATTTTGTTTAGGTGTGGAAAATGGTTCCATACAGTCTAATTACTGCTATGGCACCTTATCTCAGACGAGGTTGCCCCAAACCCCTGAAAACTTTGTTATATTAACTCTCGGGTACAGTCACATGACTGGAGAACAAATATATTCCTTCCTCTCCAAATATTTCATAGTACATGGGATGGTTTTCATCAAGATGCACCTTTGTCCTGAAGTATATAGAAGGGCTGATCAGGAAGATATGGGGAATTGAGACCATGGGAGATTTTATGGGAAGAAAGGACAATAATATAGATTGGTGTAAATTAAACTAACTTTGATAATGTGACTAAACAAATCTATCCCTACTAAGGAAATAAATGGGACAGAAGAATGTTTTAATATGCCTTCTCCCAATTTTTTTTTTTTTTTGAGACAGGGTCTCGCTTTGTAGTTCAAGCTGGCTCTGAGCTCGCTATGTAACCCAGGCAAATCTGAAACTCAGCAATCCTGCCTCTGCCTCCCAAGTGCTGGATTACAACCATGAGCCACCACAACTGGCACTGTGGTATGTGGTACTGATTGCTGGTGGGTGTGAGTCACCACACCTGGTGTTTGTTGTGTGTGATAACTAGGCACCAAACCAAGAACCTTGTGCTTGATAGGCAGGCACCAGAACCACTGAACTAAATCTCCAGCCCCTCCCAATTTTTTTTACTTTGTGGAAAACTGCTGGAAATTGGCTCTTTCCTATACTGAAGGAAGCTTATGGATTTGTAATTATCTAAAATCAATCTCTGGCAAGATTATATTGTTAACTGAGTACCATTGGCCTGTTTGAGCTTTGATATGTATCTGTAAGGCATATATTTTCATGAATGGGAATATGCAATGGGATACTAAGACATTTACTTGGCAAAAATACATCTTGAGTCCTTTATTCCCTTCAGATTTATTCAAAATAAGACTCTAATGATCCTAGTGTATGTGCCAGAAGTATGGATTCCTGTTCATTTAACTGAACCATGGTCATGTACACCTACTGTTCATTTCTTACAAGGCCTGCTTGATCATCTTGTACACAGAATGAAGAGAATGCTAGGACTGGTCCCTGCTGGCACAGTTTCTTTAGTATTACTGATTTCAAGTGTAACTGTTTGCTCCGTGGCCTTGCTCCACTCCATTCAAACAGCTCATTTCATAGGTAAATGGACCAAGACTGCTGATGAGGTCTACAAAATAAAACATTCTATAGACACTAAGCTGCAGACCCAAATTGGTGTGGTCAAGACTACTGTTCTCTGGATGGGAGGTGAGACTGAGAGTTTACAGCTACACCAAGGCCTCACACGTCATGACAGTACTCAATCTTGCTTACTCCTTTACCTTATGATCAGTCTAGCCACCCATGGAAACATTTTAAAAAGCATGTACAAGGGACAACACATTATGGATCTAGGTGTCCTTCAAAAAGAATGCTTATCTATATCTCAAAAGGCTGCTAATTTTGATGGCCTGACTCAAAAAAGGGATAAATTTTCTGACGTACTGGTTTTACATCACTGTACTAATAATTGGATTTTGTCTCCTAGCTTTTGTCTTAGTCTGATGCAGAGGAGCTCAAACCAAATGGTATCTGAAGACACTGGAACCACAGATCACACTGTTCCAACTTCCACAAGCAAATAAGAAGAAAGGGGGAACTTTCAGGAGCTATTCTACATAATTTGGAAGAAAAATCATTTCATAATTAAAGTATGACTTTAGCTGTCTAAGGCCCATTGTTGCCTTACTTATGAGCAGGCTATAACTTTGGAAATAGAACTCCCTTTTGCCTGTGGTCACAAACTGACACCTCAGTGGTCCCATGATAATGTTATGCTCAAGGGCAAGAGTACATAACCTGAAGACATCCTGGTTCTTCCAGAACTGAGTAGTAATGAGAGAAAGAGAGAAAAAGAGAGGGAGAGGGAAGGAAGGGGGAAGGGAGGGAGGGAGGGAAGGAGTAGGAGGGAGAGAGGGGGGAGAGATTTCACTAGGAGGAAGGGCAAATTCCTTATCAGTCTGCTATCTGGCGCCCTCCTCAATATAGGAGTACCACTGTCCTCTGAGTCCTGTCACCTGATGCTCCTCCCTCCAATCATTGTGTGTGCTCAATAAACAATGTCCAGCTCAGAGTATCTTTGCTCATTCTGAGGCACTGACTTCTCAGGCCCTTGTGAACCTTGAAATTATGCATGTTTTTATTGTCAGTCTTTCTTTAGCCCTTGCCACCCCCCTTTCTAGGCAGATTAGAGGCTTGATAATTACCCTCTGATAATATTCTTTGCCTCGCTTTGTAGTTCAGACTGACCCTGAGCTCACTATGTAGCCCTGGGATGCCTCGAACTCACAGCAATCTTCCTGAGTCTTCCTCCTGAGTGCTGGGATTACAGGCATGAGCCACCATGCCCTGCTCTTCTATTATTTTTTAGCTACAAAACATTTTCTCCTTTATCATAAGAATGAATGAATGAAGTTTAGGTTTTCGATCCATTTTAAGTGGATCTTTATAAATTGTGTTAGGTAGTGATCTGATTTGTTTTTTTCATGTGGCTATCTGGTATTTGTTGAAAGATTTTTCTATCTCCCATTTAATTTTCTTGATACCCAGGGAAAATCTAATTTGACTCTAAATGTTAGGGTTTATTCCTAGACTCCATTCTATTACATATTATAATCTATATGTCTATCCTTAAGCCTACACTGTGCTTACTGATTAATGAGTAAATTTCAAAATTGCGAAGCATCTGGTGTTAAAAATCACCCTTATTATAGGTTATTCTTATTATTTTCTTCTGATTATCTTTCTAGTCATCACTAAACTTGCTCAAATAAGACATATCTAAGAATCTTTTCCTAGCTCCCATGGTAATCTTTTATTTCTCTGAGTGTGTTTTGGGGCCTTGTATTTTTCCATTGTAGAAGTCTATTATCAGTTGTTTTTTTTTTTTTTTTTTTTTTGCTTTTTGAGACAGGGTCTCGCGTTGTAGTTCAGGCTGGCCCTGAGCTCACTATGGTGCCCAGACAAGCCGCCGCGAACTCAGCAATCCTCCTGTCTCTGCCTCCCGAGTGCTGGGATTACAGGCATGAGCCATCACGTCCGGCATTGTGGTATGCGGTGTTGATTGTTGGTGGGCGTGTCTCCACGCCCAGCATTATATGTGTTACCAGGGATCGAACTCAGGTCCTTGCGCTTGCAAGGCAGGCACCAGAACCACTGAGCTAACCCTCCGGCCCTTATCAGTTATGTTTATTTTGGTCAAAGGATGTATATTATTGACCTTTAATATCCTCTGTACTTGTCACAGTGTCTGATCCACAGTAGGTGCTTAATAAATGTCCACCAAAAAGAACTGAAGAGATATCAGGCTTTACCTGCTCACATACTGCAGTTTATCTATGAACATTTCTCAGGATTCTAGCAGAAGTTCGAAGGTATCTGTTATTAGTGTCACTATCTGCTACTTTCCACACCTGACTGGGCAGTTGTTCACTTTGATAAATCATTCCCAGTTTCTCCCAGTGTACTGATAAGCACTCTTTTTTCTCTTTATTGGAGTCTTATTAAACAAGATGACAAATGGATGAAAATGACAATAAGGGGAATTACAAAGTGGTGCGGTTTGGTTCATCACTTGCTTAAGATCTAGTATACACTCTGTGCGCCTTTCTTTTCCTTTCTGTTTGGCAACTAGAAGAAAAGATGCATTTTACTGTGTCAGGCACCATGCATGCATTATCTGAGTGCTTTCTTATCAAAATCAAATGAAACATTTTAAGACAGGCTTTTGTTAAACCAAGAAAAATCTATTCCCACAACTTCTAACTAGTAGATTTATAAGTCTAGAAGTGATATGTTACTGCTTTTTCAGCACCTATAGTATGACAGTATGATTTAATGAGAATATGAGTGAAATGGAAGGGGTAAGAATGATTTTTCTCTCTTATCACTAGAGCAAATGTTGGAGTCAAATATAGGTAAAAATATTCAACTCAGCTTTGATGATCTTTATAATGCTAAAGTTTATATATGGAAGGAGGCTTTGGTCTAAATGTAAGATTATCAAGACCCTTCTCATGATTATATGCATATGAATGTTAAAATCTTATTGCAATATGATAAGTTTTGCTCCTGGAATTTTGTCCCAAGCTAGCTGTAGGAACTTGCACAAGTGGCTTTATCCATCCAAATTTCTTTTTTTTTTTTTTTTTTGCTTTTTTGGAGACAGGGTCTCGCTTTGTAGTTCAGGCTGGCCCTGAGCTCACTATGGTGCCCAGGCAAACCGCCGCAAACTCAGCAATCCTCCCATCTCTGCCTCCCGAGTGCTGGGATTACAGGCGTGAGCCACCACGCCCAGCATTATATGTGGTAACCGGGGATCGAACTCAGGTCCTTACGCTTGTGAGACAGGCGCCGGAACCACTGAGCTAACCCTCCGGCCCAATCCAAATTTCTTTGTAACTCAGTTGAACAATTGTTATATTGACCAATGAGTGCAACACATTCACACATTTATTGTGGGAGAGAATACATTGTCTTTTACTTTATTACAACTACATAAATTAACAAAGAGCAACTTGTTCAAAACAAATAAGGAATTACATATGTGGTATGAATATTATTATAATGTCCTGTTATTTTTTAAAGATCTTTTCAGAAATTTGGTGTGTATAGTTTAGAAGAACATACCCATCATTTCATCCTGTCTGTGGACCAGGAGTCCAGGTAAAGCTCAGCTTCTTCAGGCACAGAGATTGAGCACTAAAGTTTCTGGCAGGGGCTGCTGCCTTATCTGAGGTTTATCTGAGGAGGGATCTGCTTCCAAGCTCACATGGCTATTGTCAATTTTCAGTTCCTTGAAGACTATTGCACCAAGAGTCTTGATATTTTGCTGGATATTAACCAAGCACTGCCCTCCAGGGCTTGCTGCCTGGTCTTCATAATTCAATTTACAACATTGCAACTTTTTTTTTTGAGACAGGGTCTTGCTTTGTAGTTCAGGCTGGACCTCAGCTCACTATGTAGCCCAGGCAAGCCTCAAACTCAGCAGTCCTACTGTCTCTGCCTCCCAAGTGCTGGGATTACAGGCATGAGCCACCATACCTGGCACTGTGGTATGTGGTATTGATTGCTGGTGGGCATGAGTCTCCACGCCCAGCATTGTATGTGGTTACCGGGGATCAAACTCAGGACCTTGTGCTTGTGAGGCAGGCGCCAGAACCACTGAGCTAACCCTCCGGCCCAACATGGCAATTTTTAAAAACTGAACAAGGAAGAGAGTCTTCTAGTAAAGGGTTATGGTAGTCTGGGTGTGGTGGAGCATCCTGTAATAGCAAGTTCAAACCCAGTCTGGACCACATCACGAGACCCTGTCTGAAAAAACAAACAAACAAAAAACAAAGGGTTATAATGTAATCATATATGTATATTCATGTACTTCCTGACATGTTTGTTAGCTCCATTTAGGAGAAGCAAGTCTCGAGTACTATCTTTACACAAAGGAGGGGCATCTAGGAGGCACAAATACCAGGAGACCAGGAGGTCAGAATCACAGGAGTCACACTAGACTCTGCGTACAGTTGAAAAACTATAAAATGTATGTAAAGAGTGGAGTGGAGAGAGAATCTAGGGGACATGCAATTCCCCTAAAAACACACACCAACGGCCAGGCGTGGTGGCTCATGCCTGTAATCCCAGCACTCAGGAGACAGAGGCAGGAGGATGGCTGTGAGTTCAAGGCCAGCCTGGTGTGCATCATGAGCTCAGGGCCAGCCTGAACTACAAAGCAAGACCCTGTCTCAAAAAAACAAAGGAACAACAACAACAACAACAGCAACAACAACAACAAAACCAAATACTCCCCCCCAAACACACACACACACACACACACACACACACACACACACACACACACCCTAACTTTTGCAGTAGGGTGAGCATCTTTTTTCTTCCTTATTCTCCATTCAGGAAATGCTGTCATTTTTAGCTCTGTCCTCAAATTTAGGAGACACCTCTGAGTCTTTGTTCTCTTCAGACAGTTTACCCAAATCCAGTCCATGAATCGATGACAAAAATGGTCATTCTTATTTCTACTCTATTCTCACCACTCCTCGTCACTACTGACTTATCTGCACATATGTTGTTTGACCACATCTTTTGAATATAACTTGTTCTCCTTGCCAGTCCTCTCTTCACACAGCAGCCAGAGGGCCTCTCTTAGAACATAAATCAGATTCCACGATTCTTGTACCTCTAATCTTTCATTGGTTTTCCACTGAATAGAAGTAAAGTCCAAACTCTTTATCTGATTTATAGGACCTTATATAAACCAATACCTGCCTATTTATCTAACTTCCTCTATTCTATCAATTGTTTCAAAATGCATTTTTTAACTTGTTATAATGACATAAATTTTTTTTTTGAGATAGGGTCTTGCTTTGTAGTTCAGGCTGGCCCTGAGCTCACTATGTAGCCTAGGCTGACCTTGGACTCACAGCAATCCTCCTGCCTCTGCCTCCTGACTGCTGGGATTACAGGGGTGAGCCGCCACACCTGACATTTTGGTATGTGCTATTGATTGCTCATGGGCATGAGTCACCACACCTGGTATTGTTGTATGTGGTTACCTGGGATTGAACCAGAGACTTTGTGCTTGCTAGGCAGGCACTGGAACCACTGAATTTTTATCACAGTGCAAACAAAATTTTAGGTAAATAAAAGTATTAACTAATCTTACAAAGACTACAATGGCACCAATATCACTTGAACAGGGTAAAATAATATAGATATCCTAAAGTTTGAAATAAAGTAAAATCCCAATTTAAATTACTAATAGGCATTAATGATAAAATAAGAAAGTAAGTTTGTAATAAATAATGAGTTTTACATTTTTGGAGTGAGACAAGTCTGTATATGACTTATTAGCTGGACTTAATCAAAATTTGATTATAGCTTGGCATAATTTTAGCAACTGGGGCTGAGGCTGGAGGATTGCCACAAGTTCTAGGCCAGCCTAAACTACATAGTAAGTTCAAGGCCAGTCTATGTAGTGAGACCTTATCAAAAAAAGTTGGGGGAGGGGCAGGGATTTAGATCAGTGGTTCTGCCATTTGCCTGGCAAGTGCAAGGTCCTAAGTTCAATCTCTGGTACCACACATACTATAGTGCATAGTGGCTCATGCCTGTAATTGCAGCTCTCAGGAGGCAGAGGCAGGAGGATTGCAGTGAGTTCAAGGATTGCCTGGCCTAGATGGTAAACTCAGGGCTAGCCTGAACTACAAAGTGAGACCCTTCCTAAAAATGTTTTTTGAAGTTATAAAAGAATATCCATAGTAAAAATCTCAAATTACCTGAAAGAGTTAAAGACATCATATTACAGAAATACATGCATATCCATGTTTATACCCACAATTCATAAGAGCTAAATCTTAGAAGCAACCTATATGTTCATCAATAGATGAATGGATAAAGAAAGTGTGATATTTACATACTGTTATGGTTTATGTCTAAATATCCCACTGGAGCATCATGTGGTCATTGGTGGCTTTTGCAGAGGCAGCTGAATCTAGAATGTGTGGTACTGGGGTTAAGGGTATATAGTATGTGTAGTGCTGGAAATCAAACTTGGGAACTTGCACTTGCCAGGCAAACGACAGAACCACAGAGCTAAATCCGTGGCCCCCCAGATTTTTTGGATAAGTTCTCCCTACATAGTCAGACTGGCCTTGAACTTACTGTGTAGCCTAGGCTGGCCTTGAACTTGTGGTAATCCTCCTGCCTTAGCCCCAATTGCTAAACCAGCAGACTGGTTTGAAACCACCCTAATCCTGGTAGTCTGGCTAAAGGGGGGGGGGCAGAAAGAATCCGCTAAAGGTTCCTTGTTGATTCTGCTCCATGTGCATACCATAAACCGCTTCTCCTCCGTGACAGCCCTCTGCCATGTGCCACTCTGCCTCGGAGCCAGTCGACTAAGGCCTGAAACCTCTACCAACTGTGCGCTCCATAAACTTTTCCTCCCTTAACTTGTGAGCATTGAGTATTTTGTCTCAGCAATGAGAGAAAAGTAACTAAGACACGTACCATGAATTACTACTCTGCCATAAAGAAAGATGAACTTGAATCATTTGTTGGAAAATGGAAGCATCTTAAACCATAATGTTAAATGAAGTAAATTAGACACACAAACTTAAATATTACATAGTTTCTCTCTTATGAGAAACCCATACTATAAAAGAAGAGCAAAATAAAATATAGAAAATGAGATGTAGGGGAGATAGATCTTTCTGAAGTGAAAAGGAGATCAAGAGATGGAGAGAGATAGGCCGGGTGTGGTGGCTCACGCCTGTAATCCCAACACTCAGGAGGCAGAGGCAGGATTGTGGCAAATTCGAGAACAGCTTATGCTGCTTTGTAATACCTTTGTAGCATGAACTATAAAGCAAGAGCCTGTCTCAAAAACAAAACAAAAAACAAGAGATGGAGAGAGAAGGGAGAATGAGGAGGAAAAAGGGATTTAAAAATTATGATGTGTTACATATATGTCCCAACTCCACACCAGGCATGTAATCATTATTTACTGTAAACATGTACTAATAAAAACAAAAACTGAAAACAAGTAAAATCCGAGTGAGAAGTACACAATTATAAAATTAATTTTCATATTATTTAGAGCTGAACTCATTCATTTGGGTCATTTATATCTGGTTCCAAACTATTTATTTATCATACACTACCCATACATCTGGGTATGTTTATGCCCATGAGATGCAGTGTGCCAGTATAGCCTTTGAGATAGGTGACTGGAATTGAATTTGAACTCTGTGGCTCAATAGCTGAAGAACCTTACTCAAACGTTCAAACTTATTCAGCCTCCATTTCCTCACAAGGTAACAATACCTACTTCTCAGAGCTATTATAAAGATTAGATGAGACAACTTATTTAATTTATTGTGGGTACTCAGTATGTTATTTTTCTCCTTTTCTGTCACTGCTTTTCTAATCAATCCAAAAGTACCCTGAATTTATCCTTTTTCTGTTTCTATTTGATGTATTAAACCCAGAATCAACTTGGGCATAATAAAAGAATGAGAAAAAAGTCATAAAGGTGGCATTTTTAAGACTTGTCTAACACAGAGGAGGAATGAGACAGAAGCTACATGTGAAACAAAGACTTCAGTGAGCAATGTTGAATCACATAGAAATACAGTAAAGTTACAGTATGAAAGAGTAAAGTCCTATTCTCACAAGCCACTCAATATTCGTGATGATAAAATGTTTCCCCACACACTAAGCAATCAACAAGGACTCACACACCATTCTTTCCTACTTTCTCACACAGTATGCTACAATACTTGACACAGAATGTTATAGGCCTCGGGTTCTGGAGTCTTGTTTTAGAGGTGGTTTCTAGTTTCTTTCTGCCTACACAAAGAATTGAATGGAGCAAACATAAATGGTGGCCAAGTTTTACTTTTACTAAAGATAAGGAAAAACAGGCTCTGCAGAGTGAGTTTGGACCAATTAAAAGTAAGGAAAAAAAATACACCTTACAGCATCAGGTAGACTACCGAGAGTAAATACCTACCAGAGTTGGTTACCTTTTTGTGTTTCCCACAATGATCCACAACCTGGTTCACTTCCAGATCATCCTATCAAGAAACTGCTCGAGTTTTTGGAAGAAGTCCACGTTCCTGGCCTTGGAAATCGCTCTGCACCTATGTCTGGGAAATCTCCTTTCCCAACCAGTATTAGCCACACCCTACCACCCTACCACCCTACCTCATAACATTGCTGTGACCAAATGTTTGGGAGTGCTTTTCTACACACCAAAGAATTCTATGGAAGTTACAGTTCAATCCTGATACCATCTGCTCAGACATAGCATCAGATCCCCCAAGTCGAGGGCTCATTCCCCACAAGGCTGTCTCCACTTTTAGATGCCAGTCACAAATCTCAGGTTGTAACATAAACTTTCGACTGGTTATATTCTGGTATTCCCATAAACCTCTCCTCGGGTTTAGTTAATTTTCTACCTCTAAAAGCTCAGAGAGTCACTTTACTTGTTTACTTATTTATTGTAAAAGATACTACAAAACCTATAGATGAATATCCAGGTAGAAAAGGACAAGATGTGTTGGATGAGTGTGGAGCTTTTGTCCTGTTTCCAGATGAGTCACCCCCCGGAAACCAATGCTGTTTGGCTACCTGAAAACAATCTGAACTTGTTCTTGGATTTTTTTTTTTTTTTTTTGCTTTTTGAGACAGGGTCTCGCGTTGTAGTTCAGGCTGGCCCTGAGCTCACTATGTAGCCCAGGCAAGCCACCGCGAACTCAGCAATCCTCCTGTCTCTGCCTCCCAAGTGCTGGGATGACAGGCATGAACCACCACGCCCGGCATTGTGGTATGCGGTGTTGATTGTTGGTGGGTGTGTCTCCACGCCCAGCATTATATGTGGTTAC
>PVIC010015491.1:0-35136 GCA_004025085.1 Thryonomys swinderianus
CACTGCAGGGATCCAATACTGTTCTCAGTTTACTACTTCCTAGGAAACGACAACTCTAATGTCTTCCCTTTGGCCTTTTCAACTATAGTACCCCTCCCACTATAGGTTAAGGAACCAACGTGAGGATTCTGCCAAATACTAAGTGTATCTATCCCATTATGCATTATAGGACAGTGGACATGACTACAGAATGGATTCAAGCATTCATTGGACCCAGTATAAGTCAGACTTTTGCTAAAATTTCATTGCTCACCTGACCTCCACAAGACCCTACTTTTACTGAACACCACAATGATGTTTTTGATCTCCTAGAATCAATACTAATTCAGAACCAGTGTCCAATAGTCCCCAAAATGTCTGATTATTTCCCTTCTCCCAGTGTACAGTTACTGGAGCCAAAGGCCTTAGATACTTTTGGGGAAGGATGGGAAAGATTGACCATATAAATTTTTGGTGATGCACCAGGGTTTTTCCCTAAAGGTACTAAACCTCCCCTTCATTGAAGGGGTTCTGGGTCTGGAAACTAAAACCTGGGAACTGGCTGAAGGATTGTGATTTCCTCTTACTGTGATTTAAAGTAGGTTTCTGTTCATTTGCCCTTAATTTTTTTTTTTTTTAGTTTTTTGAGGCAGGGTCTTGCATTGTAGTTCAGGCTGACCCCAAACTCATTACATAGCTGAGGCCAGCCTCAAACTCACAGCACCATACTAATCCTCCTGCCTGTGCCTCCCGAGTGCTGGGATTACAAATGTGAGCTGCCACACCCAACATTATGGTATGTGGTTACTGGGAATCAAACTTGGGACCTTGGTCTAGCCAGACAGATGGCAGAACCACTGAGCTGAATCCCCGGCTCTGCCCTTAAAATGTTTTTGATTATATGAATCCATGAAAAATTTTGTAGGCTTCTTATCTATTTCAATTTTGGGAACACCTTGGCTAATCAGCCAGTGCCATAGGTCTACATATGCCAAACAATTCTGATCATTGTTTGTTTCTGCTGTCCATTACAGCAAGTACCTTCACAGAGTCTTTGAAATTAAGTGCTCCCACTTGACCCCTGCCTCTCCAGGGTCCAGTCAAACCTATTGCCCTTAAGCTTTGCAATTGAGTCACTGCAGTCCCACTGTAAGGTTTGGCATACAGAGAAGAGCAATGCAGTGCTCCCCTTATGAATCTATTCCTCAGGTATTAATGAAGGTTATGTTTTTGACATCACCTCAGTGAGGCAGATTAGGTTTGACATGACAGATCTACCCCCAGCATTCCCATTTCCCTGTCTGAATCCCTTCATCAACAGAAGCATGGAATGTCAGGTATCTCTAACTCATTCACAGTGGACCATCTTTTGATCCATACTTTTGCCAACCAGCCAAATAAACTACTAACACCTTTCTTTACTTAATTATCAACATTTTGCACCAAATTCAGAATTCCAGCTTAATGGTCCTATATCAACAAATTCAGTCTGATGCAGTATATGTTCTTTCCACAAATATCTACACCCCTAAAATCCACTCCTGTACATGCTCATCAAGCCTCTGCTTATAAGAGTTAGGAAATTTCAAGAAGTTCTTTGGGAGAATAGAATACAAAGTGAGACCCTGTCTCCAAAAAATAAATAAATAAATAAAACCAGAAGAAAAAACAGAAACAACTCAACAATAACAAACCAAACCAAACAGTGCAATACAAAAAAATCAAACTCAGGAAATAACTAATGGGAACTCAGTTTAAGCATTCCAACAGAAGAATGCACTGTATACATGACTCATATACAACTTCTTTGCCAGAAAGCCTGGGAGATGGTGGTGAGTAACGTGTAACTGCTCAGGTCCTCACTCTCTGAAGTCTACAGTTCCCTCAGGGTGCATGTGCCCATCCACTGGAGTTTGCAGTCCCTGCTGCTCTTTCTAAAGTATGGACAGGGCCATCTAGACCTCAGTGAGCACTGGTGAAGATTCTGCAAGGGAGGGCAATGGCTGCAATTCCTTTTTAACAGCTATGCCACAGAGTCCATGAGTCTGTGCAATTCTCATTCACAGTCTGGTCACAGGTGATCCTGTGTTCTCTGCAGATGGGCATGTGCACTGGTGGCTGGGTGGGGAGATGGCATGTAAAGCAGGCCACCTTGATCGGTGTTCAAGGCTGACTCTCATGACTGTAATCCAGCAGACATGTGGGTCTCATGTTATGCTGTTTGGATGTATTGCCTATGACTCAGCTGACATGTAGGGTGCAGAGCTAGTACCAGGAGTCAGAGTGTACTTGCATGTGACTCAGTGGGGTCTCTGGGCAAGAGTGCCAAGTATTGGATACCATGCATCATGCACATGCAGTGAATAAACCAGCTGTCTGCACAGGCAGGCTCGCAAACTGTGCCAACTCAGCTAGGATGCTCTTTGCCTGTGTGTCTTCTCCCTAGTCTGGGAATGGGAGGTTGTCAGAAGTGCAGATTGGAGCAGAGAATGAAGAGACCCTGATTTCCTGGGGGTTGGGGTGGTCTGTGCATGAAGCCAGCGAACACAATCTCCATCTCAAGAGCCTGGTCTCTTCAGTGAGGTCAGTCCCTCAGACATGAACAATTGCTCCCCACAGATGAGGAAGCAGCAGCTGGCTGACCTGCCACAGCAGCACAATTTCCCTTTTTTTTTTTTTTTTGAGACAGGGTCCCTGAGCTGGCTATGTAGTGTAGGCAAGCCTCAAACTCAGCAATCCTCCTGTCTCTGCCTCCTGAGTGCTAGGATTACAGGTGTGAGCCACCACGCCCGGCACTGTGGTATGTGGTATTGATTGCTGGTGGGTGTGAGTCACCACACCCATCATTGTATGTGGTTACCAGGATCAAACTCAGGACCACTGCACTTGTGAGGCAGGCGCCAGAACCACTGAGCCAAATCTCTGGCCCACAATTTCCCCTTTTCTAATTGTCCATTTGTTTGGCTTGGTTTACATACTAGCTTTTCTTATTAATTTTCTATTCCACCATGAAAACACCTTTCCCACCTGCTAAATATCTTCCTTCTCAGTGTATCTTTTCTGAGCTTCTCAGATGCAGTTCCTCTTCTGATCAGTCATGATGAATCCAGTAGCCATCAATTTGAAATTTGTGTAGGTCTATATAGCACCATGATGGTGAGTAAGAGTAATGGACAATCATGAAAATATGCTGTGTACTTAGACACAATAATCCTTTCATTTTATTTATTTACTTATTTATTTATTTATTTATTTGTAATGAACATTGTCCAAGGCCCAAGGCTTTTGCCCTGAGCTACATCACTCAGCTCTTTGAGAGTCAAGGTCTGTAAGTCTAACTGAACTGCCCAGGGTTGGGCTCAAATTTGGGATCCTCCTGTTCAGCCTCCAAGAGTGCTGGGATTATAGGTATGTGCCTCCAGACCTGGCTAATACTATTTTTAGAATTTATACAAGAAACTAACCTCTTTGAATATATAACAATACACTGTGTATTAACTATTCTTATTATTTTGTTAGGAAATTTCATTTTATGTTTTCATAAAATAAGAAAAAATTTATACCAGAAATATTACGCAAAAAATAAAAAACATGTTATTTGAAATAGTGAAACATGCAAATCACATAAATGTGTGATAGTCGTGCATGCTTTCAACCAATACATTACAATGATACTACTATGAACCAAGAATTTTCTAGAATAGAGCTATGTCTAAGTGTTATGATAAAATGACACAATATAATGTTGCATAGTCATTAAAATACTGAAAAGAAGGCAAGTGTTTATGAAATGGTATCAAGTAAAAGGTAAAGCATTATAGACAATATATGACTATATACAGACTATAAATTATAGCAATATAGTAAATAAAGTAATATAGTAAATAAAACTGTATATGGAATGTAAAATATAGTTAAATAAAATTTTATAGGTACTGTGTAAAACTAGGTACGAGATGTAAATTAAAATGTAATAAATTTGGTTATGTGCTTAAATATCACATTTAAATGTTCATAGAAACTGTTATCGTTCCTACGGTACAGATAAGGAAACTGAGCTTTACAAGGATTATAAAACAACACTAGCTTATTAGTTCTACAAACAAATATTTTTGTCTTGTTTACTGGTATATCCCAGTGTTTAGTACAATGTCTTGAGCAGGCCAGATATTCAGCACATAGTTCTTGAGCACTTGAAGTGGCTGAGTCATGATTTGGACCTATTGTCTCTATTGGAGATAATACTGTTCATATTACCTAGACCTACATGACCTCAGGGAAATAGGAGTAGAGATGGGTTGAGGTAGTTTTGAGCTCTTTGTTGGGTTGCTAGAGCCTTCCTTTCTTCCCTCTCCTTTCCTTTCTCTTCTATTGCCTGCCCTCTGGTTGACATACTGAGTAGCAGGACTCAGGGAAGAAAGGGTGAGGGTCCTTACTGATTATATCTATAATCCATGTCTTATCTCCATATAGTTAACACCTAGTTTTGTCTCTTCCTCCTTGGGGAGGAATCTGCTAGATAGATTTTCACCAAATTTGGAGATTGAGTGTTTTGTTTTGTTTTGTTTTTTTCAGTACTGAGAATTGAACCCAGGGAGCACTGAGCTACATCCCCAGAACTTTTAATTTTTTTTTTGAGATATGTTTCACTAATTCTCCCATGCTGGTTTTGAACTCAAGATTCTCCTGACTTAGTCTGCCGATTAGCTAAGATTACAGGCATGCACCACCACACCTGGCTAGAAGTTATGTTTGAGATAATTGTCTGATTTAAAATACATTACACTGGCAAAATTTAATTTGGGAACTTTATACAGCACCTTGGTTAGGTTCTTGCATTTACTATGAGATCTATAGCCTATCATTTTGTATATTTGTTTGAGAAAATTTATGTATTTATTTATTTGGTTCCAGAAATGGAACCCAGGGCCTCTAGACAAGTGCCTTACCAAAGCGGCATCCCCAGTCAGAAGAAGTTTACATATTTTGAATTTTTCTGAAGTGTCATGAAGTGAAGGGGACTTCAAAAATTTCATTAATTTTTCCAATGATTGATTTGATTGTTTTTGTACCCATTAAAAATTTAAATCCACAAATATATCTCAAAGATGAATAAATCTTACTTACAAGTCACCGTATTTTTAAATGAGAATTTTTTTTAAATGAGAATTTTTACAGAAATGGAGGATAGTCATACAAGGACCAATGAACAAAGCAGGCTCTTTCAAGGGTGAATGAAAGTGCAACAAGAAGAATACTGGGGGCAGATCACAAGACTCAAATTTTTGCACAAACAATTGAAATCAAAGTCCACCTCAAAGAAACATTTGTCTGCTGATCAGAACATATGTGAGATACAAATTCAGATGCTTGTTTGAGAAATGGCACTTTTAAATTTGAGCTCCAGATCATTTGTGCCAAAGAATCTACATCAGTCCTATATCTGGAATCTGAAAGGAGAGCCTAAATATTCCAATGAAAAGGTCATGTCTGAACCAATTACTAAGCCCCTGAAGTTGCTAAAAATCATTTCTAATGGAGTAGTAACCACAGTGCCAACATATTTAAGTGAATATGATTGTATAAAAACTAAAATTGTTATTTAAATAATATTTCAATGGGGTATAATAAAAAAGAATTTGTGTTAGGTTCTCTACAATACAGTACAGGTTTCTCCAAACTACCCCTTCATCTTTTAAATGCCTGAAATACCAAGTAAATATCTATCTTCCAGTGGCTATTAATAAATCTCAAGTGCAGATGCCTCAGATAATTGGCATTAGCTCATGATAACACTGCTTCTCACATAGCCAACACTGTGTACTGCAGTATATCTGAGTAGAGAGCAATGGGGATTTACTCAACGGTGTTCCAGAACATAATAATAAATATGACCATAAAAAACATTTATTAGAAAATTGAAAATATCACAGCTGTGAACCAATTATCTCAGCTACAGAAAATTATTACAACTTCAAAAGTTTCTATTAAACTTGATTTAATAATAGTTACTTATTCTGTGAAGCACTAGGAGGCTCCTCGAGGCTGTCTCTTTCCAACACTTGTGATATAGGTACAGGGAGTGTACTCCCTGTTTTCTCTTATCAACAAAAGATATCAGACTATTAAGCGCTACTCAGTGAATAGCACAATAGTAATTACTTAATAAATTTTCTGAGTGATTTAATGAATTATCCTTATATGATTTGGAATTTTTGAATTATGAGAAACAATATCCATCTCTGGGTAACTTAGAAAAAAGGGTACTTGATTTGAAGGACACAAGGAAGCAAACGGGTTTAAGAAAAGCCTGGAAAACCCAGGTCTTCAGAAGCCAGAGCAGAAATCCGGGAGCTACAGAAAATATCAAGCAAGAACCGCTTAAAGCCTTATCTAGTGCTTTTATCATTTCATTCATGAATCAAACTCAAGAGAAAGCTTTTAATTGCCTAGTTTAGACCCATATCATTGCTCCTAAACTAAGTGATAATCGGATATCTTGTGTAATATTCCTCACTTTGTCATTGAGGAGAAAAAGGATTTTGCAGAATGAAATTGTGATGCTATTGCCAAAAGAAGGCAGAATAAATGTAGAAAGGAAGGAAGGAAAAAAAGGACAGAGGGAAGAGGAACTGGCTCACAAGGGCTGATAAAGTGTAAAATTTGGGCAGGCAACAATAACATTCATTATGTACATTAGTAGTAATAATGTAGAGTAGACAAAAGGGTATTATTTAAAAAGCTTAACCTTATTCTGGAACTTACATTGCAAAGATTAAACATACAGGATTCAATCTCTGTTGGGCTTCCAACTTCCATATCAAGTCAGTAATAGTATTTGTTTCATCCATTACATTTCTCCAGAAAAAATGAATGAAACAGATGGATCTGCAAATAGCTGGAGGGAGACCCAGGACAGCCTATCATATAGATGCAGTCTGAAGACTGATAGACTTAAGACCCAGGAAGAGCTGAAGTTTCAATTTGAGTCTGAAAGCAAGGGGAAAATCTTTTGTCCTGTCTTAAGGACAGTCTGATAGAATAAAAATTCCTTCTTACAAGAGAGTAAACTTGACTGAACCACAGGGTACCCTGACATTTGTCAAACATTTCTTAGGGTGTGTCTATGAGGATGTTTCTGGATGGCATTACTCTTCGAGTTGGGTAAAGCAAGTAAATCTGATCGTTCTTCCTGATATAAGTGGCCTTCACTAGCCAGTTGAAGGCCTGAAAAAAACACAAGGCTTGACTTTTCCTGAATCTCCAGCTTGCTGAGTGCAAATTGTAGAATTTGTCAGCCCTTGTAATTGCATAAGCCAATTCTGTATACTAAATAATCAACCAATTTATTGGTTCTATTTCTCTGGGGAATCCTGAAGATAAATGGGGTGTTGCTTTGATAAATATCTAAATTTGTGGAGGCAGAAGTGGCTTTGAAACTGGATAATGGGTACAGGGTAGATGAGTTTTAAGGAATGTGCTGGAAAAAATGACTGCTAAGAATAATTCTGGCAAACTTCAGGAAAAAAGAGGAAGGCTGGAAAGTCTCCAATACTTAGAGAACACTGTACATAAATGATTGTGAATACAATGATGGCAGAAACATGGGCTGTTAAAGGCCATTGTGTTGGGATCTCAAGCAGAAGTGATAAAAAGGTTGCTGGAAGCTGTAGAAAAGGTGACTCATTATAGAATAGCAAAGAATTTGGCTGAATTCTGTTCAAATGGTTTATGTAAGTGAAAGTTTGAAATTGTGAATTACGAAACTGTATATTTGGCTAAGAATATCCTTCCTTCCTTCCTTCCTTTCTTCCTTTCTTTCGAATTGAACAGGCCATTCATATCAAGTTAATATCCTAGTTATTTTAATTTCTATAATAAATTGACTTTATTGGTACATTTTAGGAATACATTGTGATCTCATTCTTCATTGGTAATTTGTACCTATACATTATATATTTTCATTCTTATTTTTCCCATTCCCCTGCCCTCTCTTTAACCCCCAACTTCCACCTAGATATATAAATGTTGTTTCTCTTTTTTCTTTTTTTTCTTTTGAGACAGTGTCTCACTTTGTAGTTCAGGCTGGCCCTGAGCTCACTATGTAGCCCAGGCAAGCCTTGAACTCACAGCAATTCTCCTGCCTCTGCCTCCCAAGTGCTGGGATTACAGACGTGAGCCACCACGTCTGGCATTGTGGTATGTGGTACTGATTGCTGGTGGGTGTGAGTCATCACACCCAGTATTGTTGTATGTGGTTACTGGGGATCAAACTGAGGACCTAGAGATTGCTAGGCAGGCTCCAGAACCAGTGAGCTAAATCTGTGGCCCTCGGATGCCCATTTTTGAATTGGGTCTTTAAATTGGGGGGACTGGCTTTTAAAAGCTCTTTATACTTTCTAGATAGTAATTCTTTATATGAGGAACAGCTGGCAAATTTTTTTCTCAAATTGTTGGTTGTCTTTTCACTCTGTTGATGGTTTCTCTTGCTATGCAGAAGCTTTTTAATAAGATAAAATCCCAGTTTATTCTTTCTGGTCATTCTCATGCTGTTGAAGTTTTATTCATATAGTCTTTGCCTATAACAGTGTCTCCAAGAGTTCTTCCTAACGTGTTTTGCAGCAAGTTTATTGTTTCTGTTTTAATATTTAGGCCTCTAATCCACTTTGATTTGAGTCTGATGCATAGAGAAAGAGATAAATGTAGCTTTAATCTTTGGCAAGTTAAAATTCAGTTTCTCCAGCATCATTTGTTAAAGAGGCTATTTTTCCTCCATTGAGGGTATTTAGCTCCTTTATCAAAGATGAGGTGGCTTAGGGTATCTGGAGTTGGTTCTGGATCTTCTCGTCTGTTCCACTGATCCTTGTTACTCTACAAGTTTTGTATTTATTTTTACAACTTTATTTCAACACAGCTATGCTTACAGAAATACACTCATATCAGTTAAAAGAATGCAATTTAACTTACCCTACACAATTTCAACCAAAAACTTGGTATATGATTTAAGATTTTTAAAAGGATTTGCAATCTGGTTTATTATCTATTACAAATGTATAAAAGATCCATCAAGTGCTGTTAAGGCCAGCAAAAACCTTGGGACATATACTTTTGGTTTGTCACAGAAAAGTAACAAATATTGCATTGTAAAGTTTATAAAGTTGGTGCAACAAAACATTGTTGTAATGTTACAATGCCAGTTTACAAATTTCAGTAACTAATTGATGTGGAGGGAGGTGGGAGAGAGCCTATCTACACACATGGAACTGTAAAAACTATTGTTTTACAAATATTGCATTTCGATTATAAATCTACACAAACCAAGATTCAGATAATTTCTTAAAATTGAATTAGTACTACCAGCTCACTTCATCTGCAGAGCCCAGTAAGAGACCTCAGCACACTTAGCCTTTTAAGTTTTTCTGATGTATGCAAAGAAGAAAACTAAATTTCTTCTCCAGCTCTTCAGTCCAGCAGTGACACTATTCTATAGACAAAGTATTCCTTCCATTGTCAACATTCACGCAACATGCAATGAGATCAGCCTGGGTTTTAATTTGTATCTGCATTCATATGCAAACAGTCTCCAAAGTTGGTGACCACTTGACTTTAGAAATGAAATTTATAAAATGTTTGTGTATGCATATATGCATGCATGCCTATGAAATCAGCACCTATGCCTATAAAAATCAACACCCCATGAATGACGCTGACTTCTACTGCCATATCAGTCCATCAGTGGACCACCTTAAATCATGGCTGTAGAGGCATCTAAGTGACTGGATAGCTTAACTCTGGGAAACTGTTTCCTTGTGCCTTTCTTCTCCAAAGCAAAGTCTTTCATTTTCACGCCTCTTGGGAGAGGCGGACCTTACTTTTACCTATGATCTGAGGACAGCCTTGATGTAAAGCATTTGGCTTCTTTTAATGCCAATCAACCTCTCCTCTGTACTAGCTTTCCTTTCTGGGGAAACTGAAAAATTTTCAAATGGGATTTTTGTTCCATTTCTCAGTATAAATGTAACCAAAAGAAGAATGCAGTACCTACATTACAGCCGAACATTGAACTGACTTGAAATATTTTCCATCAAATTAATTAGTCCACTGTCTTTAATTTTAGTCTCTTCCAAAGTCTCAGGACCATGAGCAAGATGTAGACAAAACTTTTGCTAGATCATAACACACATGGTCTCACATGCAACTGCCGATGTAGTCCTTGTTCCCAACTGAAACCTCCTGAGTCTGATCTTTAGCATCCGCATTTCCATTAGCCTCCCGATCAACTGAGCTCTGATAAGAATCTCCCATCAACCTTGGCTTAGAGCATTTCTAGGGTTTCTCAAGCTGGTATCTGCAAACTTTTCCAAACTTTTCTCATAAACATGTTTCAAAGGCTTCTAAACCCCATGGCTAGGTCCAGTGACAGCAACAATCCTACTTTTCTAGTACCAAACTCTTAGTTTCCATGTCCCTGTAACAAAATATGCAGCATTCACAACTTAAAGAAGGAGAGGTTTTTTTTTGCTCACATTTCAGAAGTTTCAGTCCATGTTCAGCCAAATCCAGGATGAGATGGCAGAATGGCCTGGGGAGTGGAACACTGCTCATGGAGGCTAGGAAGCAGCAGCCAGGCATATAGATACACCTTCCCAGGTCATGCTGCTAGTGACCTACCTCCCTGAACCAGAGCCAATATCCTAACAGCAAATGAGTTATGAGACCACCGTGGTACAATCCTCTTCAAAAAAAGACCTCCCTGTAAGCACATGAAGTTCTTGGCAGAAATCTACATATAAATCATACCAGTTGCCTTGAAAATTAAAACTAAAATGTTAATTAATATCAATCCATTTCAAATAACTACCAACTCCAACTTACTTTCAATGCTATAGAAAAATTTAACATTTCATATAGCTCCATTCCATTTTGAAATTTTTATTTTCATAAATTACATTTCATACATTGAGAGTCCACCACCTAATAGATTATAATTTATACTTTAGTTCTTTATCTTTTAGATGACATAAGAAAAAAGGTGAGCTATAAAAACATATTGGTACTATTTGTGTATTTATATTTAATGGTGCTCTTTATTTCTTTATATGGGTCTAAGTTATTATGCATAGGAATTATATATCACCTTTCAGGACACCCTTTATCATTTTTTTCTATGGAAGGCCTGTTAATGGTAAACTCTCTCAATTTTCATTTATCGGAGAATGTTTCAATTTCTCTTGTTTTGAAAGGGCTTTTTCTTGCTGTATATAGAACTTTTGGTTAGTAGAGGGTTTTTCTTTCTATAATTTTAATATGTCATCCTGTTTCAGTGTAGCTGTCTTTGAGTTTGTTCTACTGGAATTCACTGAACTCTTTGGAAATAAAGATTAAGGTTTTTTTTTTAATCAAATTTAGGGGTTGTTTTTTGTTGTTGTTGTTGTTGTTTGTTTGTTTTGCAGTACCAGGGATCAAACTCATGACTTTGCACTTACAAAGTAGATGGTGGCACCACTGAGCTAAATCCCTAGCCCTTTCATCAAATTTAGAAAGTTCTTGACCACTATGTCTTTAAATATTTTCTCTGTGCCTTTCTCCTACTCTATCTTTTGTTATGTGTGGTCACTCAGTTCCTTATTCCGTACTCTTGGGAGTCAGCTAACGATACAACAGAATTCCTAAAACACCTGTTATAAAATAATTCTTAGTATTCTGCCATAAAAAGTGATGTTTGAATCATTTATATTCAGATGGATGTACCTTCAGGACATACTCATAAGTAAAATAAATAGGTCACCGGTCTGTAAATATCATATCTTTTTTCTGGTATGAGAAACTGAATATGTAAATGAGCTCTAGAATATATGGTAGATATTGTGAAATAGAAAATATTCAAAGGGAAATGGGGTGTAAGGGTAAGTAACAAGGGGAAGGAAAAATATGATGGCAATTTAAAAAAGGGAAACAAAGCTTATGTATATGGGGCAGGGGGTTGTAGGATGGGCGAGGCAATGGGGAAATAAGAATTAAATTGTGTTATGTAGTGGTACAAATTCTCAGTATTGTGTGTGATCACGATATGTACATATAATGTGCCAAAAAATTCAAATTAAAAAAATCCTAGTATTGACTGAGGAGCTTTGTATGTTTGAGGTTTACGTTTTTAGCACTCAAATGGTTTAAACCTCTGCCTAAACATTTACTACCTCATTTTAAAGAGCCTGAAGATAAGTTATGCCTATATGGATTTTCAAGAACTTGTAGATTTTCTAGGTATTTAATTTACCCAAAGATTATCACTTCCAAGCCTCTGTCCCAAATTTTTCAGGTTTCTATTGTTTACTCCCACTGTTATCCCATGTCCTGTACAGGAGAATCTAAAATCTTTAAATGGGTTATTTGAAGATTTTTGTCAATGTGATTCAGGCTAGTCACTTCAGCCTTAGAAGAAGTCCAAGTTCAGTAAAATAAAGGCAGTTTCTTTTACCCAGTCTTCAAGGTAGTCACCAGTCTTGTCAAAGCAATTAACACACTTGGCACGGTGTCACACTCTTGTAATCCCACCACTCTGGGAAGCTGAGGCTGGAGGACTACAATTTCAAATCAAGCCCAGGTAATTTAACAAGACTCTATCTCAAAATCAAAAAATTAAGAAAAGGGATGGAAATGTAGCTCAGTGTGGAGGTGTTGGGTTCAATCCCCAGTATAAAAAAAAAATAGTTCATTGAGAATAAGGTCTATTTTACTCTCTCTAGTACTAGATATTTGTACTTGATAAATGAGAACTATTACCTTTAAGACCATCACTAATTGTGGGGGGAGGGAATGGTAAGTTTAAATGCCACAAAGCTCTCTTACTGAGATTCAGACCTATTTTCTTGATTAAACTCTCCCCTGGTTATTGCAAGATTTTTCTTAGTTTTTAAAGAGTTCTGTAAAGAGTTGATTCTAACAGTTGGGCCAGGGATTTAGCTCATTGGTTCTAGTCTCTGCCTTGATTCTGACAGTGTTTGTCAATTCTTTCATTGCTTCTGTGGAGAGATGAACTTTAGAGTTCCATATTCTGCCATTTCACTGGGTCCAGGGAATTCTTAAAATGAAAGGGTTGCAATGCCAGACGTGGTGGCTCATGCCTGTAATCCCAGCACTCGGGAGGCAGAGACAGGAGGATTGCTGAGTTCGCGGCGGCTTGCCTGGGCACCATAGTGAGCTCAGGGCCAGCCTGAACTACAAAGTGAGACCCTGTCTCAAAAGCAAAAAAAAAAAAAAAAAAAAAAAAAAGAAAGAAAGAAAGGGTTGATCAGTTGTAATAGCTAATTCTTTAACCCATTAGCTTTTAGTGAAAATCTGTTGAAAATATTACTTTTTGTCCAGCAGATTAGTAACAATTTAAAAACTGAGGATACCTACTATTGAAAATATGTGTACAGGACCAGGGATTTATCTCAATGGTTCTGATTTAGCTCAGTGGTTCTGGCATCTGTCTTGCAAGTACAAGGTCCAGAGTTCGAACTCCGGTAACCACATACCACAATGCCAGGCGTGGTGGCTCATGCCTGTAATCCCAGTACTTGAGAGGCAGAGGCAGGAGGATTGCTGTGAGTTCAGTGCTAGCCTGGGCTACATAGTGAGCTCAGGGCCAGCCTGAACTACAAAGTGAGACCCTGTGTCAAAAAAAAAAATGCATACAAGGGGATACTTATATGCTATTGGTAGTAGATTGAGAACTTTGAACATGCAATTTGAAATTGGCAGCATCCTGGAAATTTTTCAGTGTGCGATCCTTTTGACTTATCAATTCCAGGACAAAGAATTTAATTTATGGATACAGTCAGATATATGCCTAAAGGTGTATTTACAAGATTTTTTCCCAAGGTTATTTTTTTTTTTTTTTGACAGAGGGTTTCGCTTTGTAGTTCAGGCTGGCCCTGAGCTCACTATGTAGCCCAGGCCTTGAACTCAGCAAATCTCCTGTCTATGCCTCCCTAGTGCTGGGATTACTGACGTGAGCCACCATGCCCGGCATTGTATGTGATTACCAGGGATCGAACTCAGGACCTTGTGCTTGCGAGGTAGGCGCTGGAACCACTGAGCTAAATCTCTGGCCCTCCAAGGTTTTATAGTGAAAACCTGAAGACAAACAGGAGTGCTCAACAGAGCAGTAATTAAATAAATTGTGGGATTACCAAACCTTGCGATGTACAATCAGATGGAAACATTAATCTTATGCTACTGCTAATTCACTTTTCTTCCATCCAAATCTCAGATGAGAAAAGTAAGCGTTCTTAGTGTTGAAAGGTGAGGGAATTCCTAGACCTGTAGGAAGGGACAGAATCAGACAGAAATATTTCAGGCAATCACATAGAAGGAAGCAGAGAATTAGAGATGGATCCCCAATCTCCAGTACACTGGCTCAGTCTCCTCAGATTCAATCCAGGAGAGGAAGTTCTAGTATAGTTGTATAGTGTGATCCCATTTATTATACCTATATGTGCATAAATGTGAACTCTTTTCATGTATATGTCTTTATGTATATATGTCAGTGCATTTTTTAAAAATGGAGGAAAACACACAAACTAATGACCACTGATACCTTAGGAAGAAAAATGGGAATTTTACTGTGTTATTTGAACCTTTGTAATAAGAGTGAAACCGGTGACTCAAAAATTATCTAATTACTACAAAGGAGACCCTGTCTCAAAAAAAATTATCTAATTAAAAATCTTATTTTCATGCTTATCATCCCAGCACTCGGGAGGCAGAGGCAGGAGGATTGCTGAGTTCCAGGTTTGCCTGAGCTACACAGTGAGCTCAGGGCCAGGCTGAACTACAAAGCGATACCCTGTCTCAAAAAAAAAAAATCGTATTGAAGAAAAGTTTTTAAACAATAAAGACAATTGTCATGGGTGAATCAGTAATACTCCCTCACTCTAGTAACAATCATAACAAGCACAGTCAGAGAATACCAGAGCTGAATAACTTTCTGGATCACAATTTTAAGAGATGAGACTTGTGCAAGTTGACATAGTGAGTTAGTGACAAAGTTAAGGATAAATCTAGATCCGTTTGACACTGTAGGAAAAACTATATTTGAAAACCAGAGAGAAAATATGAAATGGCAATGGGAATCAGTAAAGTACCAACTCTGAGAAATCTGCCAGAGGTCACCTTTGGCTCATCGAGTCCTCCATCTCAGTAAGCAGTAAAGGCCAGAGTCTTATTATGAGCCACTGACATGTACTGGGTTGTAAGTGTTCAGGATGAGACTGTGACAGATTTGTTTTCTCTGAGACCTTCAGTGCTGGTAACTGTCACTTAGAATCCCCCCCCCCACAAATCAGTTGGACAATTAGAAAAGAAATTAAGCACTTTATCAGTATTGGTGGAGTCACTGACTTTAAAAGAGTTCCATGCATTAGAAACATTTAGCATTAGAAACAGAAGCAGCAATAAGCCACCTCTCTCTGCAAGGTAAACTTGTTACTGATTATTTTATTTGAAAAAGTTAAGAGAGGTAATAGAATCCAACAATGGTTAATGTGAGTAAAAAGGAAATTTATCGGAATGGGATAGTCAATGATGTACTGATAAATATCTAGTAAACAGCTCCTCAGAACAAAAAGAAAATATGGTTTGTAGCATTTGCTGCTTTCTGTCACATGGACATTCCCATCATGGCTAATTAGAAGCTTCCAGTGTGACTAATGGTCAGCTTTCCATTATTATGACAACACATCTAAGATAATCAACTTAAAATGAAGAAAAGTTTATTTTGGTTTACAGCCTCAGAAGTTTTCAGTCCATACAGTGTTTAGCCCTGTTACTTTAGGCCTATAGCCAGACAGTGTACCACTGTGGGAGCATTAGTGGAGGAGGCCTCTTTACCTCAGGGAAGCTCAGAAATGAAGTGAGAAAAACGGGAAAGGGAAAGGGTCCTACGAGGGCATTCTCCAGTGAGCTAACTTCCTCCCACTGGGCTCTACCTCTTGAAGGTTTCAACATCTCCCCATAGTGCGACTATAAGGAAAAAGTCTTTAGTTGTTGAGCCTTTGGGGGACATTCAAGGTCCAAACTACAGCAGTGATATCATCTGGCTCAATATTTTTAAAAAGTTAACAATAAGCCCTCATAGACTGGTAGGAGAAATAAATAGGAAGTGGAAGATCTGCAAAGGTAGTAGTAGAGGTCTCCAGAGCAAGAGCTATTCAATAGTGTTGTCAGGTCATCACCACACTAGCGTCTCTGTGTAGATCTGTGTACTACTCCAGTGTGGCCCCCTTCACCTCCTTATCCACAAGCTGTGTGACCCGAAAGTAATGGCTCATGGCACATCATTTCATTGCCAAATGGACATCTTCATGGGCCTCAGATTATGTTTGCAATGTAGCTTGCAAGGTTTTAAACTTTAGAAAACATCCGGAGAGCCACTATGGATAGTTAGCGTCACCACTGCATGAGGGAGACTCTGAACAGATGCTCTGGGGAGTCTACAGCAGTACCACCCTGAACGCACCCTATGTCGTCTGATTTCAGAAGCTAAGCAGGGTCAGGCCTGGTTAGTACTTGGATGGGAGATCCTCTGGGAGAAACAAAAACAACAACAACACTCAGAAAGAGAGGTAACAGACAAAAGTCAGACATAGGGAAGCAAATTGAAGCGAAACAAACCTAGATCTGAATCCAGTATTGGGAGGGGGTAAAAAGTGAAGCCTTCGGACCCATGGGTCAGATCCCACATACATGTCATCTGGGGAGAAAACCTAATGCCCTGAGGGAGGAAACCTGCACTTCAGCAAAAGCCAGGCTGTGGAAATATGCTCCTGATCTTCCAAACCTCCCCAACAGGGAAAAGGAAGGTACACTATGTGACGTTCATACATCAGGGCATCCAAGAAACTAAAAGCTAGTGAGAAATGTCTAAGAAAGCACCAAACTACCCTTGGGAAAGTTGAAAAAAAACATATGATACTGATTAAGGGCCTGGATTTGAGCACAGGGAAAGTTGTTGCTCCAGAGGTTACACAAGCAGGCAAACACTGTGAATGCTGAGAGACTGTGGAAAAGTAATCCGGCTGGTCCAGGAGTAGGCACAGGCCTATTCTTCCTGCAAATACTGGGAGTGTCATCCTCACATGACATCCTGCCTACGGCCCGCACCACCCCCACCCCGGCAGGTATTTGGACACATGGGAGCTCCCACCACACCCAGCCAGGGGCTGCTGAACCCAGGGGCCCTAAGGCGCCACTGAGTTTGCTGCTGGAAGATGGCACTTTGTAGAAAGCAAAATGGGAAACACCATGAGTGAAGAGCTGGAGAGCAGTGTCTCAGCCGGAGGGTGTCCTGGCCCACACTTACCACAAGCCTTTCAGATGCAGGACAGAAAGCTGCAAGGTTCGTTGTGTAGGGAAGGAGGTGGTAACCAAGAGGACCCATGCAGAAATGAGCAGAGACTGACTGCTCAGCCTGTTATACTGCAGCCTCTTGTGTATGACTTAACTGAGGGAATCTGATCTAAAAACAAAGGCAGAGCAGATGCTGGGAGCAGGAGGGCAGCAGCAGTGGCAAGCGGGATCGATAAAAGGCGGTGGCATTGGTTTGGCCTTAGGCTTCGGCCTTAGCCCTTCAGTGTCAGTTCAGGTGTTGAATCTATGTTGGCCGTGGCCAGAGAGCAGATGTGAATATAGTTTTCCTTCCTAGGAGAAATCTAGGAGCTGCAGCTCTACCTACCCTCACCACCACCACCACCACCACCACCACCACCCCCGCCCTGGGCACTTCTTGCTTTGCCTCCACAGTATGTTAACTTTCGTGACTCATCAAGTGTTGTGGCCCAACATCTAACTAACACAGTTTTTATTGACAGAGCTCTGATAGCTGTTCTCTGTGTGGAAGGCAAAATCCCAGAAGAATCCAAAGCCCTCTCTTGTTGGCTCCTGCTCCAACCATGACAAGTCTGATGCCTGGTGCAGGACTGCTTCTCATACCAACCCCAAATTCCTTGACTATACTTGGTGTTTCAATTAGCAGTTTGGGAGCCATGCCAGCAGCAGCAGCAGGAGATCCCAACATTGCAACACTTGGAGAGATACCACACCCACCACTTACAGGAAATGTACATCCTTCCAAAATCAATGAAATTAGAACACTCTATGTTAGAAATTTGAATTTCCACACAACAACAGCTGATCAACTTCTCAAATTTTTTTTTTGAGACAGGGTCTCGCTGTGTAGTTCAGCCTGGCTCTGAGCTCACTATGTAGCCCAGGCAAGCCCTGAACTCAGCAATCCTGCTGTCTCTGCCTCCCGAGTGCTGGGATGACAGGCGTGAACCACCACGCCCGGCAACTTCTCAAATTTTTTAAACAAATTGAAGAAGTAAAGTCTGTGTGGGTCGCAGTTGATGAGACTCACCAACTCGGTTTGTTTTTGTGGAATTTGCTGACCAACATTCTATACCAAGGGCCCTTGCTTTTAATTGAGTTATGTTTGTAACAGGCCACTGAAAATAAATCACTCCAACAATGCAATATTAAAACCGCCTGAGATGACACCTTAGGCTCCAGCTAGAGAATTAGAAGAAGTAATCAAGCAAGTACGAGAGGCTCAGTCATTTATCTCAGCAGCCACTGAACCAGCGTCTGGAAAGAGCAAGGAAGGAAAAGGTGGTTATCTTGTTCCCACACTCACTCGAAGTCCAGGTCTAGATCAAAATCCTATCCTAGAAGGAAAAGACAACACTCAAAACACAGGGGTAGCTCCCATAAGAGGTCATGTTCAAGACAGAAGGACAGATGTAGAGCTAAGTACCCACATAAAAACACTCTAAGTCAAGGGAGAGATGGAAATCCAGTCAGGAGTCATTCATATTTACAGGACAAGAGAAAAGATACTCAGAAAAAGATGAAAAGAGTGAAAGAGAAAGAGGAAAGAAAAGGGAAAGAAAGAGAGAAAAAGAACATGGAAAAGAAAAGGAATAGGGAAAAACCAAAGACCAGGACAAAGAATGAGAAAAAGACTGGGAAAACGACAGAAAGAGAGTAAAAAGAGCATGAAAAAGACTGAAACAAGGAAAAGGAACAAGACAAAGAGGTGAATGAGAAAGGGAGAGATCCAAAGAGATAGAAGAAAAAATAAATAAGGGTAAAAAATCCAGAATGTCACACAGAAGTTACAGTGCGTCAACCAGATCTCATAGTTCCAGCGGGATAGGGTAAGAAGAGAAGATCACTAAGAATGTCAAAAATTGGGCTGGAGATTTAGCTCAGTGGTTCCAGCGCCTGCCTCGCAAGCTCAAGGTCCTGAGTTCGATCCCGGTAACCACATAGAACGCTGGGCGTGGAGACTCACGCCCACCAGCCATCAATACCACATGTCACAGTGCCGGGCGTGGTGGCTCACGTCTGTCATCCCAACACTCGGGAGGCAGAGACAGGAGGATTGCTGAGTTCGCAGCGGCTTGCCTGGGCTACATAGTGAGCTCAGGGCCAGCCTGAACTACAAAGCGAGACCGTCTCAAAAAAAAAAAAAAAAGAATGTCAAAAATCATAAAAAGGAAGTCTCCCAGGTCTCCATCCCCTAGGGGAAATAAGGATAAAAAGATAGAAAAAGAAAGGGACCACATCAGTGAAAGAACAGAAAAAGGGCATTCAAATTCCACAAAAAAGAATTCTAATGATAGAGATGGGAAAGCAAGTACTTCAGTTAAGAGAAGGAGTACAATAAAGAACCAAGTTCACACAGATGTATGAATATCCTATCTGTTCTCTGGTGTGAGAAACTGAAGATGTGTATGAGTTCTAGAATGTATGATGAATATTGTGAAATAGAAAATCTTCAAAGGGAAATATGGTAGAGGAGCGAGTAATGAGGGGTAAAGCAAAGATGTGATGGTGATTTTAAAAAGGGAAACAAAGCTTATGTATTTAGGTGGTGGGAGTTGTGGGGTGGGTAGGGGAATAGGAAAAAATGAGAATTAAATCGTGTCATATACTGGTACAAATTCTCAATATTGAGTGTGATCATGATGTGTATATTCAATGTACCAATAAAGAAAATATTTTTAAAAAAAGAAACAAGGTTAAGCATGAGCAAAGAAGCCTATAGATGATAAGATACACCAAGCACTGAAGAAAATAGAGTACAGCAAAATGGAAATTGTCAGCCAAATGAAGAAAACTTCCCTACCAAAACAGAAGCTGTATAGGACCAAATAATGTACCTCTACACTCAATACTGGAATAAAATCCAATGCTTTTAATTCTTTCAATAAGATGTAAACAAGGAAGAAATCTAGTTGAGCATAAAGGTAGGCACACCAGTTGTCAGGTAATGCTGTGGACATCTTGTTACTGAGTAAGGAGATGAAGTACAGACAATGTGAAAATACCACAGGTTACTCAAACTTCATCTTCTAAATCTGTGCATTTCCATGGTTGCTGACATACTTGTCATGTGGTTTGTTAGTGTTTGCCAAGAACCACTGCAAATAAATAGGACATTAATCATACAAGTTTGTTTTATCCCTAAAGACTGGAGGTAAGCATTGGTGGCTCTTTAAAAAAAATGCTACTTACTTAATGTATTGTTTTACTTTTTTAAAAGAAAAATTTCAGTATATATAATTTGATGATGTGCTTGAAATTGGTTCAGATATATACACACAATTTTAAGTGTAAAATGTGTAAGAAATTTTTTATCATTCACTTCACAGGATTTATAATGATTGTGTTAAATTCTCACTATTGTGTTTTCTTTTGTGCACTGTTTAGGACAGCAGTTTTTCTTCAAAATACTTTTACAGATTAAAATTGCCTAAATAAGTGGCTTACAAAACAACTGACAATGCATGCTACTGTTCTCTTTCAAAAGAGCAATTGTATTGAATACTAATAGTATAATATTAATATTCAGTATTTAAAATAATTGGATCTGCCCACAAAGTAAGCATTTTTAAAAAAACTTTCTTGACATTTGCAACCTTACTATAAACATTGCAGTGTGTTTTGTTAGCTGTAGGAGCAAAGATGCCCTTATAAAAAAGAAACCAGGTTTCAAAATGGGCATCTGAGCCAGGTGTGGTGGCTCACACCTATAATCCCAGCACTCAGGGAGCAGAGACAGGAGGATTGCTGAGTTCGAGGCTTGCCTGGGCTACCTAGTGAGCTCAGGGCCAGCCTGAACTACAAAGCGAGACCCTGTCTCAAAAAAAAAATAAAAATAAAAATAAAAAAATAAAGGGCAATGGGAACATAAACTGAAGCTTTAGAGCCTTCTACAATGTGGTATACTATTTTCTACAATTTTATATGTGTTAGTCATTTTCAATTCATATGGCATCTAGATGGATCTTGTGTTCAAAACCATAGAGAAATGTGTAAGTGATATGTCAGAAGAGCTTCTTAGAGAATCTAGAAGGAATGCATAGATTTCTAAACACATATGCACCACCAAAACCAAAACCAAAAGCTACATAAGAAAAACCCTGAATGATCTAATAACTGGTAATGAAATTAAGGCAATAATAATAAAAAAATCTGCCAACTAAGAAAAGTGCAGGACCCAGTGAACTCACCACTGAAATATACAAAAACATCTATGAATATCTGATACCTGTTTTCCACAAACACTTCAGGGAAATTGAAAGAGGAGTATGCTAACTTCATTCCTGGCAGCTACCATTACCACATACCAAAACCAGACAAGACCCAACTAGAAAAGAGAACTACAGGCCAATCTCTTTAATGAACATAAATCCCAAAATTCTAAAGACTACATCGGCAAACAGAATACAGAAAATCATTAGAAAGATCACGCATCATGACCCAGTAGACTCCATCTCAGTGATATAAGGATGTTCAACATACATAAATTAATAAATGTTGGGCCAGTGATTTAGCTCAGTGGGTCTGGAATCTGCCTGGCAAATGCAAGGTCCTGAGTTCGATCCCTGGTACCACATACTACAGTGCCAGGTGTGGTGGCTCACGCCTGTAATCCCAGCACTCAGAAGGCAGAGGCAGGAGGATTGCTGTCAGTTGGAGGTTAGCCTGGGCTACATAGTGAGTTCAGGGCCAGCCTGAACTACAAAGTGAGACCCTGTCTCAAAATAAATGAATAAATAAATAAATGTAATAACATATAAACAGAAGTAAACACAAAAGTTACATGATCATCTCAACAGATTCAGAAAACCCCTTTAACAAAAACCAACACCCAAATATAAAAGCCAGAAAAAATGAACAAAAAGGCACTATTTCAGTGTGATAAAAGCTATTTATGACCAGCATACCCCTAACATCATATTAAATGGGGAGAAATTGAACGCTTTCCCTTTAAAATCAAGAACAAAACAAAAATGTCCATTATCAACACTCTTGTTTAATATAATATGCAAAGTATGACTTAAAGCAATGAGACAAGCAAAAAAAATAAGAAGGACATGTTAGGACAGAAAAATGAAACTATCTTTATTCACAGATGATATGATCCTTTACATAGAAGACCAAAAATCTTCACCAAAATACTTCTATAACAAATTAATAAAATTAGCAAGGTAGCAGGATATAAAATCAACATACAAAAATTGATAATGTTCCTGTACACCAACAATAAACTCTCCAAGAAAGAAATCAGGTAAATAATACCATTCACAATGGCTTGAAAAACTAAATACTTAGGAATTTACCTAACTGAAGAAGTGAAGGACATCTATAATAAAAAACTAGAGTACTCTGAAGAAAAAGGAGATGGAAGAAGATATTAAAAACTGGAAAGACAGAGGCCGGAGATTTAGCTCAGTGGTTCTGGTGCCTGCCTTGCAAGCTCAAGGTCCTGAGTTCGATCCGGTAACCACATATAACAATGATGGGCATGGTGACTCACGCCCACCAGCAATCAATACCACATGCCACAGTGCTGGGTGTGGTGGCTCACGCCTGTAATCCCAGCACTTGGGAGGCAGAGACAGGAGGATTGCTGAGTTCAGGGCTTGCCTGGGCTACATAGCGAACTCAGGGCCAGCCTGAACTACAAAGCCAGACCCTGTCTCAAAAAAAAAGAAAAAATTGGAAAAACAACCCCTATTCCTGGATAGGCAGAATGAATATAGTCAAAAGAGCCATATTACCAAATCTGATGTAATGATATAATGCAATCTTAATCAAAATACCAACAGCATCCCATACATAACCAGAAAAAAAAATCCTAAAATTCATTCAGAGCCAGAAGAGAACAAGAATCACAGAAGCAATTTTGGAGAACAAGAGCAAAGCTGCAGACATCACAATCCCAGATTTCAAGGTCTATCATAAAGATACAATGATTAAAAAAAATAAAACAAAACAAAACAAAAAACAACACCACCACCAACATAATACTGACAGAAAAACAGACCTGTAGATAATGGAACAGAACAGAAGATACAAAGTTCTATGCTTATTCAGTTATCTGCCTTTTCATAATGGGGCCAAAACCATAGGTTAGATAAAAGATAGCCCCTTAGTGGGATTGTGAGCTGTATATAAAGTGTACCAATAAAGAATTCAATTTTTTAAAAAAGATACCCCCTTAATAAATGGTGGAAGGAAAACTAGCCACATGCATAAGACTGAATCTAGATCCATGTCTCTCTCCATGTACTAAAATAAAATAAAAAATGAATCAAAGACCTAATAGATATTAAACATAAAAATATTCTGGAAGATAACATAGGTAAAAATCTTGAAGACAAGGATAGGTAAGTACTTTCTAGACAGAATCATAATTGCACAAGAAATAGAACCAATGGACTAGAGACTCAGCTCAGTGGCTCCGGCACCTGCCTAGCAAGTGCACAGTCCCTGGTTTAATCCCCAGTAATCACATATACATATAACAACACTAGGTGTGGTGGCTCACGCCCACCAGCAATCAGTACCACACACCACAATGCCAGGTGTGGTGGCTAACACCTGTAATCCCAGCACTGAGGAGGCAGAGGCAGGAGGATTGCTGAGTTCGAGGCTTGCCTGGGCTACATAGTGAGCTCAGGGCCAGCCTGAACTACAAAAGTGAGACCCTGACTAAAAAGAAAGAAAAGAAAAGAAATAGCACCAAGAATCAATAAATGGGGTTGTATCAAACTAAAAAGATTCCACACAGCAAACAACAAACAGGATGGAGTTACAACCCTACAAAGTGAGAAAAGATTTCCAGTTACTTCTTGCATAGAATACTTAAATTTTGAATGTATAAAAAAACTGAAAAACTTAGACTTCCCAATCAAAGATCCAATAAAAAAATGCACAGTCAAAATGAACAGAGACTTCCCAGAAGAAGTATAAATGGCCAATATGAATATGAAACACTAGAACTGTGACCATTAAAGAAATGCATAATAAACTATGGCTAGTGGCACATGCCTGTAACCCCAGCATTCAGGAGGCTGAGGGAGGAGGATCACCGTGAGTTGGAAGCCAGCCTGGGCTCCATAGTGAGTTCCAGCCCAGCTTGAACTATACAGTGAGACCTGACCCTGTCTCAAAAAATCAAAAAGAATGGGCCAGAAATTTAGCTCAGTGGTTCTGGCGCCTGCCTCACAAGCGCAAGATCCTGAGTTCAATCCCGGTAACCACACACAACAATGTGGGCGCGTGGTGAGTCACCCCCACCAGCAATCAATACCACATACCACAGTGCCAGGCATGGTGACTCAATGCCTGTAATCCCAGCACTCGGGAGGCAGAGACAGGAGGATTGCTGAGTTCGAGGCTTGCCTGGGCTACATAGTGAGCTCAGAGCCAACCTGAACTACAAAGCGAGACCCTGTCTCAAAAAAAAATCAAAAAGAAAAGAAAGAAATAAACACAAATGAAAATAACATTGATATTACATATTAGTCCCTAAAGAATGATTACCATCAAAAACAAAAAAGAACAAATTCTCATGAGGTTCCAGGGTAAAGTGAACTTTTCTATATTTTAGCAGAAATGTAAGCTAGTAAAATCACTGTGGAAATCAATATGGAAATTCTCAAAAGAAAAAAATCTAGAACTAGAAATTCCATTTGACACAGCTATATTTCTTCTGAATATCTTCCTAGAAGATCTAGACATCAACTTATAATGACACATTCATTCATACCTGTATTTATAGCATCACAATCCATAATAGCTATGCCTTAGAAGAAGCCTATATGATCATCAAAAACTGAACGAACATGGAAAATGTACTATCTATACATAATGGAGTACCACTTTGCCATAAACAAGGATAAAATTTGAGTCATTTGTAGGAAAATGAATGTACCTTAAGACCATAGTGCTAAATAAAATAAATCAGGCATAAATGGTTAAATATTACATGGTTTCTCTTATATGAGAAGCCCAAAGTAGAAGTTAAAGAGAAAAATAAAAGAAAGTAGGAAACACAGAGTTATATCTTCTGCAGATGTGAAGGGGATCTAGAGATGGAGTGAGAGAAAGACAGATGAAAAGAAAGAGAAGTTAAAAAGACTGATTTTATATGTACCTGTACCAATGTCTACAATGTAAGTGTTCATTATGTATTTCAAACATGTACTAAAAAATTAGAAAATAAGAAAATATAACAGGTAGTACAAGGAAATCATTCCTAATAACCATCACCCTGTAGTCAATATTATTGCATCTATATATGTAAGAAATAATAGGATCACAAGGAAGATCAGAAGAATAGTTAGGATTGTTACTTGGAATTGGGACAACTTGGTGAAATAGTAATAATTATAAATTGACAGTAAGTATGAGTGTGTTTTACATACATTATCTTATCAGCAACCTACCTCCCAGGGTGAAAATGCCTGCCAGAGCCCCAGATTGGACCCAGGAGGTCCCAGGAAGCACACACTCATACCCAGCCAATGCCAGAGCCCCGTGCCATTGCCAGGAGGACCTGAGAACCAGTTCACCCACCTCTGGTCCCAGGATTCTCCACAGCACAGGACAACAGAGCTGACGACCAACACACCAAATTGATGGAAGAAAAGACCAATGCTCAGGAGGAGAGTTTCACTTCAGGGTTGAAGTCACACACTTCTAGATACCTGGTGAGTGACAGCCTTAGTAGATAAGCTCAGAGAAGGTGAAGGCTTAATAGGGACATATCCCTGGGGCACTCTGAGGGGCCCAGGCTTGGAACAGGAAGATCATGGACCTGTATTCTGTTGTGAGAGGCCAGGTTCATTGGAAATAATGGTCAGAAGGTAGTCCCAAAGAAGAAAGCATATAGTCCAATGACATGTTTGAACTCTGGCATTATTGCAAACATCCAGCATAATTGACTATAGGTCAGTATAGGGATTCATAAATGTCTTCACTAAAATCAGAGACCTCTTTGTTTTGGTAAAGGGTTCTTCATGAGTGGTTCCTAGGATTTGTCAATATCCAGTTGACATTTGATGCCATTGTTGGTGCTGAATTTACTGTTGCAGACAAGGTAACATAGAAGTGGCTGGCAATTGGTTTTCTCACTATGCCAATACCGGGATTGCCTAGGGGGTCATAAACAATACCTTGGCTCACTCTCAAAGAATGGGCCACTGGGCCAAAGTATTTGCAAACCCCTATACACACAACAAACAAACAACAGAAACATGAAAAAGGAGGCAACAAAATGCTTCTGAAAACTACCAACTCCCTGGAAATGAAAAGGAGGAAATCATAAAGTACACAGCAGATAGGTCTGAGAGGGTACCAACAGAAAAAACAGTTCTATCATGTGCTTAGCTGTCGTCCAGTTGCTGGCCGGTTACTGTGCCATCTTCGTTGTCCGACGACCTCGGGAGGGTGAGCGGGGACGCAGAGTCACAACTCCCAGACTTCGGGTTGATCGAGAAGCTTCCCTTTTTAAATTATGGATGTTACAGGAATTTATATAGGGTGGCTTAGGATATAATTGGATGAGAGGGCGGGAGCAGTGCTCGTGGTGGGGTGTGATTGGGAGCAAGGGCAGAAGTAACATTTAGTAATGTATAATTGGTCGAGTCATCTGTATCACCTGCATCACCTGCGTCTCCTGCATCGCCTGCATCATCTGCATCACCTGCGTGCTGTGGCTTCTAAAAGAGGCACCATATCTATTTGTCTGCCGGGGGGGGGGAGAGAGAGAGAGAGAGAGAGAGAGAGAGAGAGAAGAGAAGAAGTGGAAGCACCTGGAGAAAGGTTTGGCCACACTTAGCAAATTTTAAAAAGATATAATTAGTCAAATAATTACTAATGAAACTAATGATCAACAAGTCTAGAGAAGACACTATTAGTGTCTTCTTAGCTCCTGGAGCTAAAGAAAGAAATTCAAAACATGAACCCTCAATATTGAAAAGAATAGGAGTCTGTAAGAAAGTTCTAGGCAGAAACCCAGAAGATTATAATGGGTAGCTGAAGCAACTTATTTGAAAACAGTGTCACACCTACAGGACAAGGCTGTGTTCAATGATCAGTTAATGAGAGATACCTTAAATACAACAAGGGACCATGAAAAATAAATCCAAAAGCTCCTAGATGACCCAAGGAGAACTAATACGAGTGATTGGGATTAGCAAAAAATCAAAAGCTAGGACAAAGGGCATAAAAATCTGTTTATATCTGTAATAGCAAAATAGTTTCTACACATGGAAAATGAATTTGACATACAAATAAGTGAAGCATATAGAACCCTAAATACTCATGATCAGAAAAAACACTCCATATCACATACTAATTAATATACCAGAAATACAACACCAAAACAGGATTTTACACTTGATCTTAGCCAAAAGGCCAAGAAGCGATCAAAACAGGATTTTAAAGGGTGCAAGAGAAAAGCAACTAATCGCCTATAAAGGGAAATCTATTAGAACTAAAACAGATTTCTCAATGCAAACCTTAAAGTCAAGGTGAGCATGGAATGAAGTATTTCAAGTTCTTAAAGAAACATCTTCAAACTCACACCATTATATCCTGCAGATTATCTTTTTAAATTGATGGAAAAATAAAATACTTACATGATAAAGAAAACCTGAAAAAATTTATGACCACCAAACAAGCATCAAGGATATAATAAGAGACAATGTAGCTAATAATGTCAAAAGGTCCATTAAAATGAATTCATTGAGTAGGGCTAGCAGTTAAGTAAAAGGAAAAGAAAACAAAACAAAACTGGAAATTAATACAATGACAAGACTAAATCCATACTTATCAATTGTAAATATCAATGCAGAAAGACTCAACTTGTCAATCCAGAGAGATAGATTAGCAGAATGGATCAAGAAGCAACATTGAACAGTATTCTGTACACAAGAATATATTTAACACAATAAGAAATTCATAGACTAAAATCAAAGGATGGAAAACAATATGCCACACAGCAAGAACCCAAAACAAACAGTAGCTATCCTATTTTCAGAAAAAGTGAATTCAAGCCATAACTGATCAAAAGAGGCAAAGAAGGACATCACATACTGGTTTACAGAATTATTTAACAGGAAGAGATAACGATTACAAATATATATGCACCAAACCACAATGCACTTAACCTCATAAAACAAACCCTAGTGGGACACAAAAGGTCAGATAAACACCAATACAATTATAGTGGAGGATCTCAATACTCCATTATCACAGAGACATGCCAACTAAAAAATCACAAAGAGGGCCGGAGATTTAGCTCAGTGGTTCCGGCACCTGCCTCGCAAGCGCAAGGTCCTGAATTCGATCACGGTAACCACATACAATGCTGGGCGTGGTGAGTCATGCCCACCAGCAATCAATACCACATACCACAGTGCCAGGCGTGGTGGCTCACGCCTGTAATCCCAGCACTGACGAGGCAGAGGCAGGAGGATTGCTAAATTCCAGGCTTGTCTGGGCTACATAGTGAGCTCAGGGCCAGCCTGGACTACAAAGCGAGACCCTGTCTCAAAAAAAAAAAAATCACAAAGAAATAGAGAAAGTCAAATGTTTGAACAAATGAACTTAATAGATATGTACCCACAACAACAAAATACACATTAATGTTGCTACTCATGATACTCCAAAATAGACCACGTACTAGTGAATAAAGCATATCTAAGGAAATACAAAATAATCAACTATTTATTATGTGTATGATCATATCACAGTGCAAATAAACTAGGAATCAATAGCAAAAGAAATCACAGAAACTATGTAAACACACTCCCGATCAATGGATCACTGAGGAAACTAAGAAGATAATTCCTAGAATTAAATGATAATGCCAGCACAACTTTCCAGAATTTAGGGGACAAAATGAAAGCAGTCTTATTACTGAAGTTTATAGTGGTGAATACCCATATTAGAAAAATAGAACGAGCCCAAATAAATAACCTAAGGTCTTAAAATGACAAGAAAACCCAAAGCCAGAGCTTATAAAAAAGAACTGTACAAAGAGTCAATGAATCAAAGAGCTGGCTCTTTGATAGAATAAATAAAATAGACAAACCAAACAATAAAAAACATCAATTAATGTGATTCGAAATGAAAAAAGTGAAATCACAACAGACACTGCTAAAATCCAAGAAATTATTAACAGCTGCCTCCCAAACATATATGCTAAACTATTGAAGAACTTGGAAGAAATGGAGTGATTTGTAGAGACATATGAATTGCCAAATCTAAACCAAGAGTTGAAAATCTTGACAAATCCAATAATAGGCAACAAAACTGAGGCAGTAATAAAATAACCCCCAGGGACAGGACTGTTAGATTCACAGCCAGTTTCTACAGGAACTTTAGGGAAGATCTAATGTCAATAGTTCTGAAAGCAAGAGAAAAAGAGTGTTTCCAAGATCATTCTTGGAAGCTGCTAACAATGTCTTGATCCCATGAAAAGGATTCAACCAGAAAAGAAAGTTATAGGCCAGTTTCTCTAAGGAGCACAAATGCCAAAACCCTTAACAAGATACTGATAAGCAGAATGCATCAGATCAAAAATATCATACACCATGACCACAAAGGCTTCATCCCAGATCCAACACGTGAAAATCAATATGTTTAATTAATTACATGAATGGAACAAAAAACAAAAATGACATGATCATCTCAATAGATGCAGAAAAAGCCATTGACAAAATCCAAAATCCATTCATGACAAAACCCTGTGTAAAATAGGTATAGAAGGTCTACAGAAAAAATGGGGGGAAAATGCCAACTATCTCACAGAGGACTAATATCAAGAATATAAAGAACATAAAGAACTCAAAAAATTAGTTCCCCAAAATAAAAGCCCCAATAAAAATGTGCAATAGGCACTTAAAAGAACTACAAATGGCCAATTAATAACATGAAAAATTGCTCATCATAGCTGATGATCAGAGAAATGCAAATTAAAACTAAAATGATATACCATTTCACTCCAAAAAGAATGGCTAGCATCAAAAAATGTAAATATAACAAGTGATGGCAAAGATATAAAGAAAAAGGAACTCTACTATATTGTCAGTGGAAGTGTAAACTAATACAACCACTACGGAAATCAATGTGGAGATTCTCCAAAAAACTAAAAGTAGAAATTCCATTTGACCCAGCTATCCCCTTCCTTAGATATCTTCCCGAAATAATTAGCATCATCATATTACAGGCATACATCCATACCCATATTTATAGCAGCAGACTTTATTATAGCTAGATCTTGGAAATAGTGTGTATGTCCATCAATAGATGAATAGATAAGGAAAATGTTGTACACTGTACCCTCGGGTTATGATCAGCTTAATATACAAACCACTTGGGTTTACAATCAGAATTTTAGTTTTAACTTATGACCAGAGTCTTGAATTATGTATGACCCAAATGCTGGTCAGTTGTGCTTCCAGATGGTCTCAGATATAGATTTAATCCTTAGAGAGTTCTGGAAGGAACATTATAGCATTCTTTCCTATGTGAGGTTAACTGAGAAATCCTGGGCCAGTGTCTCTCTAACGACACTGAGATCTGCCTGTGTACAGGAGACATTGAAGGCTATGTAGAGGAGCCTGAGCCTTTAATTGACCCACTTAAATTACAACCAGCCCTGGTGAATGAATTGAGTTCATATATCAAGGGTTCACTCTGTTTATACACAGTGAAGTCCTATGTTGCCATAAAGATAAACTTAAGGTATTCATAAGTAAATGGATACTTGAGATTATAATGGTAAGTTAACTAAGTTAAGTATGCAAGCTCAAACACTGCATGATTTCTTTTATATCAGAAACACACAAACACACATATATATATTTATTTCATATATGAGGTAAATAAGAAAGAAATTCAAGTAGTTCCCCAAATTATATATTCCATTGTTTAAAAAATATTTCAATATATATGCTAATTTGTTTCATTATATTGAAAGTTTATCTCATCTCTTTCTTTTCTGTAAAAATCATTTTGTTTTATGGCTTGTACTAAGATAATGACATACAGCATAACTTTTGTTATTCTTTATTATTTGCTTATGAAAATGTTTTAGTTTCCCATAACAAAAATAAAATTTATCATGTTGGATCTTTATAAAACTCCTTACTAGAATGGTATTATTTCTATTTTTCACATAGTGACACCGAGACCTGGAAAAGTTACCCTTGGCCAATTTTCTTTTTTTTTTTTTTCTTTTTTTCCTTTTTGGAGACAGGGTCTCGCTTTGTAGTTCAGGCTGGCCCTGAGCTCACTATGTAGCCCAGGCAAGCTTCGAACTCAGCAATCCTCCTGGTCTCTGCCTCCCGAGTGCTGGGATTACAGGCATGAGCCACCACACCTGGCTTTTTTTTTTATTTTTAATTTTTTGAGACAGGGTCTCACTTTGTAGTTCAGGCTGGCTCTGAGCTATGCAGCCCAGACAAACCTGGAACTCAGCAATCTGCCTGTCTCTGCCTCCTGAGTGCTGGGATTACAGGCGTGAGCCACCACGCCCGGCACTGTGGTATGTGGTATTGATTGCTGGTGGGCATGAGTCACCACACCCAGCATTGTATATGGTTTCCAGGGATCGAACTCAGGACCTTGCACTTGTGAGGCAAGCGCCGGAACCACTGAGCTAACCCTCCGGCCCAACCCTTGGCCAATTTTCAAAAGGCATAGACAGAGTCAGAAGTCAACCTTAGAAGGACACACACTCTGCTGTAATGTAATAAAGGCATTGACAGTGTGTCCATCCTGGTGAGATTATGGGCCTTTATAGTTTTCTTTTTGCTCATTTTTCTGAGTTCTCTACAATTAATATCCCTGAACGACATGCAGACATGCTGATAGAAGGTATGATATTTTTTCTTGCATGCTCAGCTGGCTCACTGTTGCACTCCCCTGTACCAGCTTTAAGAAAACCTACTCAAAGAAGCTTCTGGGCATTTTATGGGGCTTGTGAACCTCTAGGTAGAACTGTGCGCAGAACAATGGAGCCATTCCTACCATGTCCCTGAATGTTCCTAGACTACCTTCAGATAAGTGTAGCATCAGCCGAAGAAGTGATCAGCCCTCCCTCTTCTGCATCAGTCCTTAACCACCACTGCACACAGCACCAGTCTGACTGCACTGAAGATCAGTGCAGATAGTGATTCATGTAGAAACCATCTCTTCGGAGCCATGCTGTGAGACACAGTTCTGTCTTCAAATGGCTGACTCAGGTGGAGCATGGAACACAAGGAAATGATTAGGGAACCAAAGACTATCATTTAACCAAAACCAAAACCAAAACCAAAAACAAACAAACAAACAAAATGAGATGGCTCCAAGGCTGGGAATAGGGAAGAGATCTATCAGAGTCTCAACCTTGTTTTAGAGCCTTTAAAGGAGTGCAGGATAGAATAAGAATTAATTTATTCTACATCATTCCAGATGGCAGAATAACGCATAACTTAAGAACACAACACAACATAGTGTACAAATTGTATGGGGAAGAGCCACACTAAGAAATGTGTTAGGACCCTTATGGGAGGATAGAAATAGCTGAAGAGAGGTAAACTTGTGTTGCTTACTAGTGATAATCTAAACTTCCAAGAATGTGGTGACCATCTGACTTTTATGTACCCAGCACCTTATGATAGTGTCTATTACTATGTCCAATTTTCTTAAACAGAAGGACGGGGAAGTAAATTAGCATGACAGATTAGACCCTGTCCTAGAAATCTGACTCAGAGGTTAGAGGAAATGGAAGCTGTACATTCCGTGACAGAGCTCTTTGCATTTCATTCATCAACTCCTGATCAGAAGCTTCTTTGGTTTCTGTCCTCCGAGTTCCTCATGTGTGGGCTACAGTGGGACCATGGTGAGGGGTAACATATCCATCATTCAGGCATCAGAGCTTGAAGGGCGAGCAGATGTCCAGAAGGCAGCTGTCTACTTATCAGAACTAGGACCTGAACTCAGTGCTGGCCCAACAGTAAGGGTGATCTCTGGAAGAACTTCGAACTGACTTCCTACATCCTGTAGAGTAGACCCCAGACCCTGGCGCAGACCCGAACTATAGCTAATGCGACTGGCAAATGACTCTGGCTAGGGAACCACATGAATTATAGTTTACTTAACAAAACCAGAGCCACTATTACATTTATAGAAAATGAGTATATAAAGAACACTTCATATATCATATTCTTTTTCCTTTTTATTAGTACATGCTCATAGTACATAAGGTTTACCTTCCTTGTGTGGAGTTAATACCTTTATATAACAAATCTTAATTCCTTTATCATCCCCTTTTCCTCTCACTCCATCCCTTGATCCCTTTCCCATTTGAGAAAGACCTGTCTCCCTACATCCTATTATCTATATTTTGCTCTTTATTTTTACTTTGGGTTTCACATGTAAGAGAAACCATGCAATATTTAAATTCGCATGTCTGGCTTATTTCATTAAATACTACAAATGACTCAAATTTATCTTTCTTTCTTTTTTTTTTTTTTTTTTTTTTGCTTTTGAGACAGGGTCTCGCTTTGTAGTTCAGGCTGGCCCTGAGCTCACTATGGTGCCCAGGCAAGCCGCCGCGAACTCAGCAATCCTCCTGCCTCTGCCTCCCGAGTGCTGGGATTACAGGCGTGAGCCACCACGCCCGGCATTGTGGTATGCGGTGTTGATTGTTGGTGGGCGTGAGTCTCCACGCCCAGCATTCTATGTGGTCACCGGGGATCGAACTCAGGACCTTGCGCTTGCGAGGCAGGCGCCAGAACCACTGAGCTAACCCTCCGGCCCAAATTTATCTTTCTTAATAGTAGAGTAGTACTCCATTATGTGTAAGTACAACATTTTCTTTATCCAGTCATCTGTTGATGGATGTATGGCTTGTTTCTAAGATTTAGCTACTGTGATTTGTGCTGCTATAAAGATGGGAATGTATGTGTCACTCTAACATGACGTCTTTAACTTTTTGGGGATAATACCAAAAAGGGGAATACCTAGATCAAATGGAATTTCTAGTTTTAGTTTTCTTTAAGGAATATCCATACTAACTTCTATAATTGTTATACTACTGTGTATTCCCAACAATGTAGAAAGGCTTCTTTCAATATTTATAAATATATTATATGTTGATACAGTAAAATAATTGCAGAGATTTATTAACATTATGCCATGGTGGGAGTGAACTCAACAGTCTCTGGGTCTCTATAAGGCTGTGATATTTGCATTGAGTTTTAGAGCTTGGAGTCCACAAGGCAGACTGCATCAAAGAAAGATGAACATAAAGTAGAGAAGAGTAAGGACAAACCAGAGCTCACAAGGATGGAACAAAATCCATGACCAATCTTGTTGTCTCTGACTTTTGTTCGTTTTTTATTTAAATTAATTAATTTATTTAAATAACACAGAAAATATACATAGTAATGTGGTAACAATATTTTTATATATGTATAGATTGCATAATATTTAAATCAGAGTTTCCATACATCCATCTCCTTAAACATTTTTTTTTTTTTTGAGACAGGGTCTCGCTTTGTAGTTCAGGCTGACCCTGAGCTCACTATGTAGCCCAGGCAAGCCGCTGCGAACTCAGCAATCCTCCTGTCTCTGCCTCCCGAGTGCTGGGATTACAGACGTGAGCCACCACGCCCAGCACTGTGGTATGTGGTATTGATTGCTGGTGGGCGTGAGTCACCACACCCAGCATTGTATGTAGTTACCGGGATCGAACTCAGGACCTTGCGCTTGCGAGGCAGGCGCTGGAACCACTAAGCTAAATCTCTGGCCCAA
>PVIC010015492.1:0-35225 GCA_004025085.1 Thryonomys swinderianus
GAGGCAAACGCTCCCCTGCCCCAGAGGTCTGAGAGAATCTCCCAGGGGGCTTATGAAGCAGCAGGCTGAGCTGACTTCTTCAATACATCTTACCCATAAAATCAATAGCGAGGAAGCAGAGGAAATCACAACAAGGCTCAATTCTGTAAAAGCAATTTTACTGGAGTAGAGGGACTAGTCAAAAATGAAAGCAAATGAAACCCTGCAGAAATACTGCCCAGATACTTCTCTTAATGAGTGAGGTTTTGATTTGATCTAGGGTTGAAATCCAGACAAATTACAAAGGTAAACAATCTACATTTTACAGCTATCATTTGTACTTTTGATTCCGTAAGAGTTAGACATTAAAATGGAGGGTTATGTTTCCTGGCATGGTCCTGGAGTAGAGTTATTTTGCTAATTAAAGGCAAGTATATTAATTTTAAAAACAAGTAATGCAGACAAACAAGATAGGGTTGAAATCCTCTAATGAGAAAGAAGGACCATAACTAAGATGGAGTAAACTCCACCTTCATACTGCAAGGAAACGGAGCTCTTACAGGAGGAGCCCTCCTGTCTTTATCAGCACTCGCCTTCCAGACGGTTCCGAGTTATCTTCACCATTCACAAGTGACCGTGCCACACTCCAGCGCTCTCTACCAGCTGATATATGAGAAGCTTCTTTTTAAGGTTATGATCTTAGTTTTTCTTCATATTTCTTTCTTTTCAGACTGGGTAGTCCGGGTGTGAAAATGCCTTCAACTGAGTCCATTAAAGTTGGTCCAACCAACCCTCCTTTATATTTTTAGATTGATTTTATTGGTAAATTATATATATATATATATATATTTTTTTTTTACAATCTCATTTTTTCTTTCCTTTTTTTCCTAGCCCCGACCTCCACTTTCCCTTTGAACATTTTCTTCCTATTTCACAATACCTAGCATACATTTTAGAACTCATTTACACCTTCAGTTTCTCATACCAGAGAAAAGATATAACACATCTGGGTCCTATTTATTTCACTTATGATTACATCCTCAAGGTACATCCATTGAGTATAAATGACTCAAATTTATCATTTTTTTATGGCCAAGTAACACTCCATTTTAGAAAAAAAAATCTTTTTTTTTTTTTTTTTTGAGACAAGGTCTCACTTTGTAGTTCAGGCTAGCTCTGAGTTCACTATGTAGCCCAGGCAAGCCTTAAACTCAGCAATCCTCCTGTCTCTGCCTCCCGAGTGCTGGGATTACAGGCATGAGCCACCATGCCCTGCCCCATCTTCTTTACCCAGTCTCCTGCTAATGGGCATTTGGGTTGTTTCCAAGACTTACCTATCACAAATTGAGCTACTATAAACATGGGTGCACATATGTCACTGTGATATGAATCTGTGCCCTTTCCAGTGGCTCTGTGCTGAGGGCTGTCAGCTACCTTTCCATGGGTTAGGTCACAGCTCCCTTTCCATGGGTTAGGTCTGTGCCTGCCCCTGGCTCACATTCACTGTCTCCAGTCTCTGGTACAGTGTATCGCATCTGGCAGAAGATGATTGTTTACCGATCAGTCAACATCACACTTCTCCGAAAAATTCCCCACCTAAAGGATTGGTGCTTGGAGGTAACTCAAATTTAAGAGGTGATGGATAGAAGTTTACATCACAAAAGACATATGATTTACTCTAAAATATCAGGCTTCCCAATTTTGAAGTCCAGACACATTGCTTTTAATTTGTTCTTCCAGTGAAATCAACAGGTCTTTTTTAATTGCTTTGAATCATTCTGATTTTGTCTGTATTCAATTGGGAATTTTTTATACCAAGCCTTTATACCCACCCCTCATTTTTTATTCTATTAGTAAAAACATGAAGAAAGAGTCAAGGCCCTAGTAGTTCTTTTAGTTTAATTGTTGTAATAATCATGATCTTAATATAGTTTGTATATTAAGACTGATTTTTAAATATGCACATTTACACTTTGAATCAAAACAATAAAAAATTTGTGAGGAATTTTTAGGAAAAAAAATTGGTAGCACCAGAAGGAAGAAGAAGCTCTCAAATACTTGAGATTTTATGTATAATTGACAAGTAGTGACTAGGTAATGTAGGTTTACAAAAATAAGGGTGTTAGAACACTTTCTATTTTTACTTGAAAATGAGTTAATTTCTTTCATGTTCTGGTTTTCTGAGCATTGTTGAATGGCATCTTGCTAAATTTTTCATAGTGAAAAAGTCATCATAACTTTATAGCTAGAAGGCAGTGCAATATTTCACATTCATCCCACACATTTTGCATCAGATTCTTGTCTCAAGAACGCCTGTGCCCTGGAGACAGACAAGGCAGTTCTCTGTATTAAAAATGTGTTGATCGCCACAGTGAAGTTAGGAACAGATAGGAATTACAAACTTCCTGTTTCCCTAAAAATAAGACCTAACTAGAAAATAGTCTTCAATGCTAGAGATCAAAACTAACAGCACAAACAGCTTACCCTTCCCTTACCTGCCTTACCTTCTTTGCCTGGGCTACCCTGTATGTCAGTAAGGCACAGATAGGTTGACTGGGGCTGACATCTTTGATCTATAGTTTTCAAGGCCGATTACTTTTCAATTAGATTTTATTTTCAGTGAAATATGGCAGTTTTCATTGATCCAGAAATTTCAATGTTAATTATTTTGGTGAAGGTAATTTACAATAAGTCTTTTTATGCTTTTTGTATATGCCTGTGATACAAAGACAAATATGCACAGCTTTTAAATGTAACATCTAGCATGACATGGTGGTTCACAACTGTAGTGCCAGCACTGGAGAAGTTGAGGCAGGACTACCACAAGTTCGAGGCCAGCCTGGGCTCCATAGTGACTTCAAGGCAAGCCTGGACTATATAAGACTCTGTCTCAAAAAAAGAAACCCACAAAATATAGCATCTGTGTAACTAGATATATTCATTTTTGTTCAGAAAAGTTTCTATATATCTGAATGTCCTAGAAATGGTGATTTATAATGTGCTGTGGATCCTAACCCAAACTCTTCCCTAGAAATTATGAACTAGATGTTAACAGATACACATAGACATAAGTTTGTTTCAAGCACTCCATATAGGAGGGAATAACAAAATAACCCATAGGTTATATTCAAGGCCTTGAAAACATTGCATAATTCTGCATGCCAAGAAGAAGTTTTAAACAGTAGTAAGAGAAAAAGAAAAACTAAAGTTTTATGCTTAAGTGATTCAGCAAATAAAAGAATAAAATCAGGACAATGACTTCAGGAGTAGATGTTCTTTTGTAGACACATCTGGGACATTACAAGACCGTAGCAGAAATTATGAGGTATGAAGAAAAATTGATGTGAGGGGAATAGATAAATATCTGGGAGGAAATAGCATATAGTTTGTTGTGGTTTGTATCTAGCTGTCTCCCAAAGCCTCTTGCACTCATAAGTGAGGCTTTTTGGAGGTGTCTGAGTTGAGAGTATGTGAATGGATTAAGGTATAATAACTAAATTAGCCTATTTATTGGTTTAGCATAGTTCTGTGTGTGGGTAATGGGAAAGTGATACCACCCAAAAGGCCTGCATCCACGACTGAATAAGGAAAAGGGAGGCATGCTGCTGCTGCCTCCTGCCTTCTGTCTCTTGCCTGCTCTGCCATGGACTGTTTTGCCCCTGAGTCCCCTTTGCCATGCTGTCTTTCTTTGGAGCCACCTGACTGTCGACTGAAACTTCCACAAACTGTGAGCCAAAATAAGCTTTCTTTAACTTGTGGGTGCTGATACTTTGTCCCAGCAGTGAAAGGTAACTAAGACAGAGTTTTTAAAAAGCAAAGGACTAAATACAGACTCTTGGGAGGATACAAATCTTAGAAGAAAAGAGCTCTCATAGTGTAGAACGGTGTTGGCAAACTCCTAGAGCTCTCAGTGATAACAAACAGCTTGCTGTGGTTTGTGTGCCATGGGTTTGCTAGCACGGGTGTAGGGTTATTACTTTTGGTTATTGAGGTTTTGTGCATTGATTCCTCATGTTTTGTAGTCACTCACAGACAATTAACAAAGGTATCTTAACACATATTTGGGAGAGTTATTCTGATACCAGTTTCTTCATTTTCATTTTAAAATACTAATTTCAAAGAGTGAGCAGTGGTAAGAGAGCCAGGTTCAATTCATTTTGCTTTTTTTTTTGAGACAGGGTCTCGCTTTGTAGTTCAGGCTGGCTCTGAGCTCATTATGTAGCCCAGGCAAGCCTCACTTTGCTTTTATAAGGCAGCTTACTTTTACCCTATTCTCCTATTTTGGTAGTCTCACTAAGCTTTCAGATATGAAGCCTTAAAAAATTAGAAAACATTCAAATATCCATGTTTTATTCCAAAAAAAGAGTAACTTTCTCTAGCTTGGAGTTAGATGTCAAGTCTATGCCCATCATAGTAAGGATTCTAATTTTTGTGCTGGTATCTTTGAGGGAAAAGATTACAGCTTTCTAAAACATTGATTTTGTTCAGTTTTGCTATTCTCTTGTATAGGAAAATGATGCCAAAATGTGGTGTCTTTTGTTTATTTGTTTTTCTGTTGTTCTCAAAGCTGTTTCATCAAGTAAGGAGCCATGCACAGTTTTTCTTAGCAAAAGAATAGAACGTGAGGCTCTTACTTAGATGTGCTACTAACTGAGACACCTACAAGGGGAAGCAGACTAGAAATTGGTACCATAGTGTTCACATTTAAGTGAGCAGTTGCTATGGGTCCAAAGAATAAAAGCTTAACCATTTGATTGTGTACTGTTTGAATTAGTAAAACTTGTCTCCTTGGGGATAGTATATTTTCTGCAAGGATGTTATATATGAAATACAAGTCATGTTTCTTCTGAAGCACTGAAAGAGATTGAAGACTGGCTTATGATGAGTGGAGTTGGACATTAGATCATGCATGTCCCTTTTATATGCTCCCACTGGGTAAATATTTACCTATTCATTCACATAATGTGAAAACAGAATCAATACAAACCATCTCTTGTCTGTTTCAAAGTCCAGCCCCACTTGACGTACTCTGGCCAACAAAGATAATATGATGTCTGCCTCCCACCGTGGCTTACAAATGGGGTCTGGGGAGTGTCACCAGTGTTTATGGTTCTGAGTAAGACTTCATTGAGACAAACTTTCCACAACTAAAACATCAGTGAATCTCTGATTTAGTCCCCCATAAGGATGACAGGCCATCAGCACATTATAACCATCCTGCCTTTTTACCCACCTCGTCTACACCAAACACAGACCCGAGAACATTTTCTGACTGCCTGACTGTATACTTAGGGCAAACTTAGTTTAAACCATCAGGGAATGCCTATGTAATTTTAGTATTGTAAATAAGATAGTTGTTACACTTATTTACACATTGAATATATGTTTAAGTGAATCTTTCCTTTCCATAAATTTAAACATACTGCTTGCAAATCAATTTGCAAGCAAGAAATACAATATGTAAAAAGAAGTGTGTGTGTGTGTGTGTGTGTGTGTGTGTGTGTGTGTGTGTGTGTTTGCATCTCTGTGTGATGCTGGGTATTGAACCCAGGGCCTTTTCACTGTGATACATTCCCTACTGTTTTTGATTTTTATTTTTTGTTTTGAGATGCAGTCTAATTATGTTACTGATTTACCCGGCCTGGGCTAAGACCTGTGATCCTCTTGACTCCCAGGGTGTTAGGGTTATAACTGTGTACCTTATGTGGAGATGAAACCTATGCTTTTATCAAACCAAGTAATGAAATTGAGATTAAAAGAAGCTTATTTCACATTTTTTTCTTTGAATTTTCTATTGGCTTATGATCTGGACTTTGAAAGTTAAACACTTTTCTACTAAATTCTGAGTCACTAATAGTGCTGCCTGACTTTTCAAAGGTGACTAAATTAGAAAATACCTTTTACCCAAACCTACAATTGGATAAAATTTGTAACTCCAAATGTGTGTCTGTGAAAGAATAGGAGAGATGGTTGTCAGGGCCTGGAGCGTGCTAGCTTGGCACTTGAGACTTTTCCATACTGCAGTTAGCTATTTGACTAACGCACTAGTGTAAGATCTGCAGATGTAGCCAGTTGTACCATCAGACCCCAAGAACTTCACACAAGTAGAGAGCATGGACTGAGTACTTTAAAATGTTCAAACAAAGGAGAAGTTGGAAAGAAAGAATAACAGAAATTTTGACTAAGGTGTAGGTATTTGTGAACTTCATTTTTTATTTTTTGTTTTGAGACAGGGTCTCTCTTTGTAGTTCAGGCTGGCCCTGAGCTCGCTATGTAGCCCAGGCAAGCCTCGAACTCAGCATTCCTTCTGTCTCTGCCTCCCGAGTGCTGGGATGACAGGCGTGAGCCACCACTCCCGGCACTGTGGTATGTGGTATTGATGGCTGGTGGGCGTGAGTCTCCACGCCCAGCATTGTATGTGGTTTCCGGGATCAAACTCAGGACCTTGCGCTTGCGAGGCAGGCGCCGGAACCACTGAGCTAATTCTCCGGCCCTGTAAACTTCATTTTTAAAAAAGTTCATTCTCCATAGGACTTGCTGTTTGTAAGCCCGAGAGTTAGTTGAGCGGCTCTGCCTACACAGGAGCACGTGCGTCTCAGGTGTGGTTTTCTTTCCTCTGGAAGTTCCCTCGTGACTGAAGAAGTGTGGTCAAAGCAGTTTGACTCAGTGACCAAACCCTGCATGATGTATTTGCCCAAGATACATTTGCGGATAGGTTAGAGAATTTCATATTCTTCTTTGCTTCATGTTCTTGAAGCTTAACCAGTAATATATCCTGAGTCATGTAACGTTCTCACTTCCGAGCACTTCTGTGTGCCTAGTTCGGGTGATCCTGGCAGAGGCTGGCACAGTCTAGCAAGCATTTCCTCCCAAGTTTCCTCGAGCACCAGCTCTCAAGCCCGGGCTCTGTACCCTTTCCACTGAGAGTAATGCGTGTTTCTTCAGAAACTATTTAAACTTGGGGTGAGTGGCGTGAGGTGAGCTCCCAAGGGCTTCCCACCAGCCTCTAAAGCCCTTTCATCCTAAGGGGGGGATATATTTTTGTATGTAACAGATTATAATTACATTGAAAAAAATAAATAAGAATATTATAAAAGAAACTTAGATTCCTGCTTCAGTATTCATAGAGTATCTTGAGAGTAGAAATTAGGAAGTGTAATCATTATTGAACATACTCATTTCAAACCTTTTTCCTGGGAGGAAGCTCTTTTGATGATGTCTTTTATGTGAGTAAACTTCCTCAGAGAGATGACTTAGGTCAGCTTTGTCAGATTTTTGTCATCTGATCTATTCAAATCACGCAGATTCTCTGTTTCCAGTAAAATGTTAAGTTCTCATGCTGTTAAATAAATTAGTTAACATTTCTTCCTTTACTGAATATTAGAGAGGTCATTATTTTAAAAATTTAAATCCTAATGATAATGGCTGACATATATTAAGCATTTACTCTATGCCAGACACTTTAGTAAGCAACTTTTATGAATTATCTCATTAAATCCTCATAATAGCATCAAGAACCACAAATGTTTCCCCATAAAAATGGTAATAAAATTACTTGTTATGAATTTTGTTATGAGGCTTGAAGAATTGAAACAATGCATGACAACAAATAGGAAGACTGAATAAATTATAATTATCATCACCTTTTGGTTTATACACAGGAAAACTGAAATTATTTAAAGGCCTCCAATAGTGTAAAAGAGTAACTTGAAGCTAAACATTGTGTGGATGATGAAAAGATTCAGCACAAATACATATGTGTCCAAATCCAGATCATGAAACCCTGAGCGACATCCTTCTTACTACGTTGAGGGTATACTCCAGTATTTCTCAAGTAAACATTCCCTGGGCAGTTTAGGATCTACTCTGAGGAAACGGGGTACACACACCTATCAGGGAGCAGCACAGCATGTCGTTTGAAGATGACTCCTCTCTTGTGTGCTTTTTCCAACATGAGGATTCAGAATTGTAGATTCCTGAAGAGGGCGACACGGAGTAGACAGCAGCATTAGAAGGCGGTTTTCAGTCCTTCCTCTTCATGACTCCTGATTGGGGTTTCCCAAGTGTCTTGGGATGAATTGAGCAGGCACGGTGGGAGATAGCAGGCATCCCTTTTTATAAGTGTCAAGGAATTTTTTAAACCCGTCTAACACACCAGTGTGTGGCCATATCAAGTTTTATGTTTGGCGGAGTTTTCTACCACAAACACACATGCTGCAAGGCTACAGGAAAGGTCAGAAGTTGAATTAATACTTGAATAAGAGTGTAATGGACTGTCACTTAACTTTTTCACGATCCATAAGAAAATTAGCCTTCTCACAGTAGCCATAAGTAGGAAATATGTATTTCATATTAAGCAGCATACTGTTAAGCCCATTGGCACTTACCAGACTGCCACTAACAGTGACAGAGCAGTGTGGCATTTATGTACATACTGTATATAACTTCAAGAAGTTTGGACAGTTTTTTGTTGACAGATGAGCTGCTGTTGGAGGACAGGAGCTGAATATCTGCAGTGCTACAAGCTGAAGCAGTTTTTACATTAACATTTCTTCCTCATCACTAAGGAAACGTCTATTTTGCCGCAAATTTAAAAAACATCTTTTTAAGGGAAAATTGTTCATCTTGAATATGTTCATTGTCTGTTTCTCAGAATTCCATACTGCATTTTTTTTGTTGTTCTTGTTGTTTTTCTGATGAAAAAAAAGAACAAAGTGGTGGTGAAGACTGTGGAGACGGCTGGGCCCCCAGGCCCTCTGCAGTACCTAACTCTGGGCTGGGTTCGTGTGTACCTCAGTCTTCTCCCTCATGCTAATAAAATTCAGATCGAAATTAGCTGAGCTGAAGAGAAAGCGGGGATGATGTCTTGGATTTGTTTCATCAGGGGATGTGAATGTCTGGAACTGAAACAAAGGTGTAAGTTAGGGAGGAAGATGGGAAAGTTTCTTTTATGCAAGTTAGGTTTCCTCTGAGGTCTAAAGCGAACTTTGAGAAGCCTCACAGCTGGCTCCTGTGTTCTTTGCCAATTTCCAGCAGTGAGGAGCATCTCTTCGCTTTTTTGGCACAGTGCGCTAGAGCAGGCGGCAAGTTTGGAATTTCCTCAGTCAGTGGGAAGGCAGGGAAAATGTTAACAGAGGGACGGATGGGGCCGGAGATTTAGCTCAGTGGTTCTGGCGCCTGCCTCGCAAGCACAAGGTCCTGAGTTCGATCCCCGGTAACCACATACAGTGCTGGGTGTGGAGACTCACGCCCACCAGCCATCAATACCACATACCACAGTGCCGGGCGTGGTGGCTCACGCCTGTCATCCCAGCACTCAGGAGGCAGAGGCAGGAGGATTGCTGAGTTCCAGGCTTGCCTGGGCTCCATAGTGAGCTCAGAGCCATCCTGAACTACAAAGCGAGACCCTGTCTCAAAAAAAAGAGAGGGACAGAGTAACAGGGCCAGACAGCATGGAAAGAAACCTTCAAAGCCTCTGTAGTAAACCTGTGAGTAAACATGTGAGTAGCAGAAAGCTGACTGGCATGGAACATCAGCCCTGTGAGTTGGGTTATTGCTGTGACTACGTAATCCTGTGAAAGGGTCCTTTGGCTGGATTTGCAGGAAGCATTTGGCAAGTCTGGAAGCTAGAAAAAGAGTGGAGAATTCTGTGAGCAGATCTTCATGAGTAACTTCGAGGAAGGCCTTGGAGATCAGAGTATGAGTACAGTAGGAACGGAGGCGGTGATGGCCATAGCTGCCCATAGGAGGCAGATTCCACTGAGAAATGGGCTGGGTGCAGCTGTGCGCGGCGTGGCACAAGGGCGGCAGGGAGCGCTTAGCATCACTGGAGGCTCCGAGGTGCCCTGTCTCCACGAGGGGCTGTTAGACCACTGCAAAGAACCTGGCTGCATTTTTGTCCATGTTCTGAGATGCGGAGGCTGACTTGAAAGGTACCAGTCTGGTGCTTCTGTTGGGAGAAATGTCAAGGCTGCAGTCCCCAGGCAGCAGCACGGTCCATCTGGCAGGTTGAGACAGACTGACGGCAGGAACAGAGCGGAAAGATGGACACCACTTGAAATGAGGCCAACATAGATTACATGCTAGCTGGAGAGGGGATGCTTGTGGAGGATATGCGGCCAAGCACAAAGGACATCTTTTCCTTTGTTCAAGTCTATTTCATGGTTTTCTAAAAATAGTTTTCTTCATTTGTGTTTTGAGAGTTTGTCCATAAATATTTCCCCTTTCCCTCTTGCACTTTCCTATTGTAAATTTTTCTCTTATTATATTTTGTAGTTGGTTTTCAGGTTTGTAGGTGAAGAAGACAGTTGTGTTTTACATCTTGTATTCTACAGCCTTGCTAAGTTGTTTTATTATTTGATATTATCAATCTCGGATTTTCCAGGTATGCTGTCAAATAGCTTTTTAAACGCGACAACCTTGTAAGTAGTCAGCTTTGTCACTGAAACAAAATACGTGAAGTAATCAACTTGTAAAGACAAAAGGTTTACTCTGACTCATAGTCTGGGTTCAGGTGGCCCAATGACTTTTAGGTTGTGAAGAGACCAATCTATTCATCTCAAGATGAAGAGCAGGAGAGAGAAGAAACTATTGGGTTCTCACAGTGTACATTAGGGGCTGGCCCCCAAGACATGTCTACCACAAGACTGGCCTCTGACACCAGAATATATCCTCCAAATAAGTGGCAGCATGTCTAGTGTTTCTGCAGTGACTTTGTGTGCTGTACGGGAGATTTCCCACCTTTTACTGGAGAATCCAGTCATTTTGGTTATTTTGATAGGACTCTGGCTGCAGACCTTGTCAGGAATGGATGTTGAATTTTGCCAAATGCTTTTGGTTTGTGCTTTTCATTGGGTTTTAATACCTGGTTTATTAAGGGTTTGGAAGTTTCTCTTTGTTGTTATGCTTTGAAACAGTTTATAAGATGCTGCTGGGGATTTAGCTCAAATGGTACTGTACCCACTTTGCAAGCCAAAGTGCCTGAGTTTGATCCCTGGTGCTGTAAAAAAAACAAAACAAAAAGCCCAGTTTCAAAGGCACTGGGGTGGCTGATTGGCCAACATTAGCAATAGCACTGTGAAGCCATTTATTTCTGCTAGATGTATTCACAGATGATAGATTCTAAAAACCTTCTTTTATGAAAATTGGCTTACATTTAATCAACCTAAATATATTTCTAAGGCAAATATTTCAAATGTCTCTTATATGAATCTTAAAAATGTAGTTCTTAGGGGCTGGGGATTTAGCTCAAGTGGTACCGCGCCAACTTTGGATGCACAAGGACCCGAGTTCGATCCCCAGTACCACAAAAAAAAAAAAAAAAAATGTAGTTCTTAGGATTTTTAAGTTTCCTTTATATCAACTGCAATTTCCTCTTATCAGTTACGATGCTGTACACTTATGCCTTTTCCTTTTTTACTGATTAATCAGTTGCTAGTTTGCCTTTTTGACAAGAACTAAAACGTTTTGTTTATTAATTTTATCTTGTTTTCTACTGTCATTAATTTTTGCTTTCGTCTTTATGCTCTTTCTTGTACATTCCTGTTGTTCTTTTCCTCTTGCATTTGGAAATTTATTTTCACTCTGCTCATTGAATTTCCTTCTAATTACTGTTTCAGCTGTATTTCATTAATCCCAAATGGAAATGTTTTTGTCTTTAGAAGTTCTGTATTTTTAGCTTACATTTTCCCTTACACCTAGATGTTTCTGAATAAAAGTTTAAAAAATTTTTAAGTATGGTACCCACATTCTTTTTTTTTTTTTTAAAGTTTGTGTTTACTCTGTTGTGCTTAGGATGATCTAATAAATGACCACGTATTTTGTGAATTTTCCATGAGTGCATGAAAACAGGATATATTCTTTTAGTTCTGTTCCATTTTTCCTTTCTTCAGTGTTCTTTATTAAATATTTATCTACAGCAAATATTTCTTAAACATGTTATAATATGTAGCCTTCACTTCTAATATCTAAAACCATTGATTCAAGATATTTTTATCATTTATACATTTATCAATTAGTATATAAGTGAAGTATCAAAATATATAAAACATCTTTGGTAGGGTCTTTTAAAATCTAGCAACATGACCTTTTCATATTTTTAAAAATCTTGTTTCAGCATGAAAAACAATGTAACTAGCAACATAAATGTTCTAGATATATTGAAATAAAAATATAAGCATACTACATGGAACTACATTGCTGTTACTGATATAACTTCCATTGTAAATACAGAAACATCATATTGATACATATTTTACATGAAATACATTAATTCAAGTGCAACTTGTCATGTGAAAATACACAACTCTTTAGAAATTTTAACTTAAAATTCTCTTTAATTCATTTTAACCTATAAAAATCTACTAAAAAATCTTTTAGACAAGTGTGGTGGCTCACGCCTGCAACCCCAACACTCAGGAGGGAGGCAGAGGCAGGAGGATTGCTGTGAGTTCAAGGCTAGCCTGAAGTACACAGACCTTATCTCCAAAGGGGAGGAAAAAAAAAATTTTTTTTAGGGTGTGGGGATTTAGCTCAGTGGTCCTGGTACCTACCTCACAGGCTCAAGGCACTAAGTTTGATCCCCTGGTACTGAAAAAAAGCAAACAAAGAAAAACAGGAAAGTTTGAATACAATTTGAAAATAAAACTAAAAAAAAAAAAACTTTTTACAGGAGAAAAATTTTGAAGCTCTGAAGATAATTTTTTACCAGTTTTTCTTTTAAAAGCATGCCTAGGTATAGTACTTAGAGATATGATGTGGAGAGTATTACTTTGAAAAAACTTCCAATAGGAAAAATTAAAACACATTTATGAAATTCTTTAATATTTTTATAATTTTCTAGCTTGTGGATGGTTAAATGTTCGATTTTTTTTTTTTTTTTTTTGAGACAGGGTCTCGCTTTGTAGTTCAGGCTGGCCCTGAGCTCACTATATAGCCCAGGCAAGCCTCGAACTCAGCAATCCTCCTGTCTCTGCCTCCCGAGTGCTGGGATGACAGGCGTGAGCCACCACGCCTTGCAATGTTCGATTTTTTTTTTATCAAATTGGATTTTTGCAAAGTTACTCATTTTCAGTGGTAACTATTTTAATCTATAGTTCACATTCGAGTAGGGGAAAAATTTCAAAAGTTTGTAAGATATATTTTCAGTCTGAATTTTTAATTGGAAAAATGACTTCCTTAAAGAGGCTATTCTATAGTGAACTCTAAAAGAGCAAATGTTTGCCGGGCGTGGTGGCTCACGCCTGTAATCCTAGAACTTGGGAGGCAGAGACAGGAGGATTGCTGAGTTCGAAGCTTGCCTGGGTACACATTGAGCTCAGAGCCAGCCTGAACTACAAAAAGTGAGACCCTGTCTCAAAAAAAAAAAAAAAAAGAGCAAATGTTGATTGTATCAGTTTTTAAAATGTAGACCTAGTTGGGTGATCGATGTGGCTGAATTTCTCTGTGTTTTCTATTGGCTGTTGACTCTGGGCTCTCCAGTCTTGGCGCCTTTATTATTTAAATACTGAAGTAGGAGGTGATTATTCAGGCAGCAGGTGATTCCTTCTGCTAATTACTGTTCAGTCAGTTTCAGCTGTTAGAAATCAAGATTTGTTTACATTGGCAATCTGCACACAAATTTAGAAGTTACGGGGTTTTGTTTTTACTTTAAGTAGATGGTGGCATTGAAATTATTTTCATCTGTGTGTGTCCAGATCAGCATGCATAAGCCTTTGTTGACAATAAAGTGAAATTGATGCATGTTGGTATAAATTGCTTAAGATAAAAATATCTCCAACCCTGTGCTACTGGGAAGTTGTTGAATTTTACTTGGGAAAGGCTTTTACCATCACTGTTACACATTAACAAGGCGTAGTTTAATATTAATAGATGCTGAGAGTTGTGGCTAAGTGAGGATTTTGTTTCTCCTGCCTCGGTTACAGCTTTGGAACCACTGGGTTGCTTTTCTGTGTGAAACGGTTGTGAATACACACAGGACTGTGGCAAGGTTCTGGGCTCTTAACTTTGATGAACACTATGCCATTTCCATGGCACTGTGCTCAAAACAGCACAGATGTGAGTGTAGGAGTGGCGTCCCTGCTGCTCTCACGAGCCTTTGTTTGGAGAATACCCTTATTAACCCCCACCCTTCATGGTTCATTGACTCACTGATAGATCAAGTTTAAACTAGTACATATTAGCACATTTGTTACTAACAGAGGAACAGTTGGCCATTCTGTTTTACATTGCTGGTTCACTGCAAACTGGCGTGCTAAAGGGGTCTCTACTCCAGAGTATGAATTGAGAGGTTACCAGAGGACTGAGAACCAATCTGTTGCATATTAATGTCTAATCATACATATATTTAAATCTTGGATTATCTATTTGGGAAATATTTACACGATTGCAAAGTTATGAATAAATGATCATTGCCACTTTCAAAGCCATTTTATTGTCCAGCAGTTCAAGGATTTCATCTCTCATGGTAGCTTTTATATTAAACACTTTGCCATAATTGAGCGAGAGGACCGGAAAGTCATGACTATCTGATGCTTTGTGTTTCTGCAGTCTAAAAGGAGTTTTCAGAGTTCTTTGTAGCTGGCGATTTTATATAAATATTTAGAGTGTGCTCCATTTCTACATTACCTGGAAGTGTTTCTGTTCCGTTAATAGCAGTGGGATACACGTGTCTATTTCTTTATAAAAATAAGCTCTCCCCTTTTTATCTAGTGATTACTTTCTTAAAACCTAAATAACTTTTTCCTTCTTTTTTTCCTTCAAAATCTCTACATGCTTTTATTGTTACAGTTCTTTTCATGGACGATAGGTTTACAAAGCCATCTGACAGTTCCCGGTGATAAATGTTCTCTTGGTTTCCTGCCTGTGTTGCCGCTGCCATCCGTGTGCCCTCCCCTTTCTCCTGCGAGGTGAAACTCCAGTGCCCACTCCATTGCCCCTGGGCCGGGGGCAGCTCGGTGACAGCAAGTCCAGGCCAAGGGAGCAGAGGTTGCAAAACGAACTAATGATGTGTAGACTAGAAACGTGTTTTAATCATTATTTTCAGGTTTGCTGCCTGACTTTGATTATAGCTGATGATTTGTTTTGGGAAACTGATTTAAATTCGGAGCAAAAGGCTAAACATTTATTCTCAGTGCTGCTGTAAATTCAGCAAAAATTTTACGGCTCATAAGTGTGATGTTCCACTGACTTTAAATTGAAAGAAAGAGGGAGCATGAGTGGGCGATTGAATTACTTTTTCATAAAGGTTAATTTAGCAATAATAAGAGGTTGTTAGCTTTTCCACACAAAATGTTTCTTCCGAAGGATTTAGCTATTACAAAACCTACTTTTAATAAATCGTTAGTTCTTAAATATTCAATGTTTGCCTTAATTTTTTTTGTTTTATGAATTAATCTGAGTGCTCTTTAACTTGATCTTACTGTGTATTATAAAATGATTTGGAGAGTCAAGCTTTCTGTGTGTGGGGATTTTGTTTTTTAATGCAATAGGAATTATGGTTTTTGATTTTTTAAAAGTTTGTGTTTACTAACTGGTGTCTGAGTGCACTATCATCAAATCTCCTGTATTTTTATGTTTTTATAGTTAGTTTATAGTATTTTATATTTAATTCCTAGTATTCTAGGAACTAGTAAATACTCAGGGAACATAATCATAGCCTCAAGAAGCTTATGTCCTAGAGGTAGAAATGGAATTGAAAAAGAGCAAATAAATATATTTTTATATATCAAGTGATGGAAGGCTTTGTTGACAGTGAAGTTTTAGAAGGAAGCTGAGAGTAATGGGAGGGAGCTACTTTATAGATACCTGAGGAGAAAGTACTCCAGGCACAGAATCCAAAAGCGTTGAGCAGAAGTAGAGTCAGCGCTGGGTAGAGTAGGTCCCTTGGGTGGGTGGCTGCAGGTGAGACACAAAGGCATTGGCTTTGTATGGCTTTTCCTAGGAGAAAAACGGAGAGCTGTTTAGGTTTTAAACAGAGAAGTGACTGATAAACCTTCATTTCAAAAGGGTCTTCCCACTGCAAAATGTGGAGTGGACCGTAAGAGGAGATGGACTGGACCAAGAGGCGAGGGGAAGCTGGAGTCATTCAGGAGGAGGTGGAATGGGAACCAAAATTAGGGTGCGAATACGCAAGGTGGGGGGCAGTGGCCAGAGTTTGGATTGCTGCCTTTCCTGACTTAATGGGTTGTGAAGGACTCTAAGAGGAAAGGGTCAAGGGTGACACCAAGAATTTTACTTTGTAATGGAAAATGTCACATAGAGAAAAAATGTTGTAATGAGCACCTGTATTTCTATTATCTTGACTCTGTAGGTCTTAACATTTTTCATACTTGCTTTAAACATTTTATTCTGTTCACATGTTCAAAAATATGGATATGTTTCCCTTAGAATTTTCAATATGGATCTCTAAAAACTTTATTTAAAAAATCATTCTTACCAAATAAAGGAGCCCAAATTATTTATCATCTAATTCTACTCCATGTTCAAATCTCCTGTGTTTTTTAATGTCTTTTATAGTGAATTTATAGTAACCAGTGTCCACTGGAGAGATATTCAACTAAATATATTTAAATCCCCAAATTACAACATTGCCTGCTCCCTCTGATTTACTCCCTTATGGGAGAAACGTGATCATTTATCGTGTAGGCATTTTACTGTACATAAGAGTCACTTAGAAAGCTTATTTAATGGCAGGTTACCGGTCCCCAGTTGACGCATACTGACTAATTGAGTCTCAGACAGCTCTAATAACTACTGGATGATGCTGGGCTGTTTCTCTGAAGACTAGACCTGAAGCAGCGTCGCTCTGCCACTATCTGATTCTTTGTGATGTCATTTATCTTCTTCTGCTCCCTGCTTTTTCTATGAACTGGAGTTTCCCTCTAAAGCAGTGCTGTGGAATCAATGAGACATGCGCAGCGGCAGTGAGTGCTTGCATCGTTGGAAGCTTAGGAGGTTTGCCATCGTGGGTATGAAGGCGTAATCAGATTCATGGTGAGCATGGTGGGAAGAATATATCAGCAGTGGTGCTGTGTGCTTCATGTCAAGTGCTTCACGGTAACAGCTCCCTCGGCTCAGGGAGGCTAACTGGTGTCTGAGTGCAGGAGGTGATACCTGATCCTTCCATCCCAACGTTTCCATCTGATAACTAGTAAGTGCTAAGCGACATTCATGTTCAGGAGAATACTGGACCTACTTACTGGTTTTGGAATTCTTGCCTGAACTAACTGTTTAATTTCTGATTCAATCACTTCACCTACTTTAGTAGTGTTCTATAAAAAGGGTGTTGCTCCCATAAAGGGGCTGTTGGGTCACCCAGAAAAATGTTGGAATGATGGCTTGTTAGTTTTAATCAAATTTCTGACCTGAGCAAGTGGAAGGATGAAAGTGTCCTGGGTTGAGATGGGAAGGTCTTAGATTAACCCAGTTTGGTGAGGAAAATCAGATTTCAGTTTTTAATATTTGAAGCTTGAAATATGTGTTATATATTTGGATCAATTAAATTTTAGTTGGATAAAACACAAGGTTCTCTACCTTTTTTTTTTTTAGATAGAAAGGTGTTTAAACAGATAAAACAAATGTCAAGATATGAGTCTGGAGCATCAAATATACTGGTAGACTATAATCATTACTTCTTTTTCTCTTTACCCCAGGTATGCAGCCTTATGAAACATTTTCTATAACCATTCACTGAAGAAAACAAAAGAATCCCCTTAGAGATAATTCTTCATTATTTTAAAAAAATGAGCTACTAATGCATTTCAGCCTTGGGCAAGAGTGTTCCTAAAAGGTAGCAGGGAAGAGAGGTCTTTCTGGGCAGAACTCCAAACAGTTAATACTAGTTGTCAAGGAGAGACGACCACACACACACACACACACACACACACACACACACACACATCCTTAGAGATGGCACTATATTCCAACACTACTAATCAAACACTAGCCAGCAGGTTGTTTGTATTGTGTCTCCTTATCATGGAAGATCAGTTGTCAGTCTTTTTGGCTTCAGCTGCTTAATGTGGTATGACTTGGTGTTTCCTGTCCACCATGTGTCCACCAACACCATCTTCTGTGCCCTTACTGAAGTCCCAGCTCAATATTTACCTCATATACAGTATTATTTTTATTTAAGGGACTCACTATACAAAAGAAGTGAGGTGGTTGACTAACAGTCATGAGATTCACTCACTCCACAGTGTTCCTATTTATCCTGTTGTGTACTAGCTGGGAGACAAATTTTGTGATATTATGGTAGTTTTTAGTTCCACGAATAATATAGAGTCCTCAGTCAGCTAATAGAAGTAAATATGATCTCCTATTTTCACATATAGTGATTCACTCAAAATATTTTGCTAAATATTCCTGCAACTTTGAATTCTGCTAATTTGAGGCATTAGTGTAAGAAAAAATACATTCACATGAGAATTGATAGTAGTTCAATTGAGTTGAATGCTTTGAATAACCAGGTTACATTACTAACTCATGGAACTGTATTAACAAAAGAAAAAGAAATGAAGTGGTACTCCAGAAAGGATAATTCTAATTATTAGGAGGAAGATAATGTCACTACTACTCAGGAGGAAGACTGTATAAAACCTAGGAAGTTTCCTGGACTATTGCATAATAGGAAGATGAAATGAATAAGTGTGTATTGTCTGGGAAAGACAGATGTCACACACACCCCAGAAAGGCCAGAAAAATTAGACAAATTATCAGCAAAGAAACACAGAGTTGTGCTTTTTAAAAAGTGGTACACTGATATTTTGACAGAGATGTCTACCATTCCTTTAAGAAACAGAAAACTCCAATGCTGTTTAAACCTGTTTGGAGCCTATGAAAGGAAGAACAAAATTCCAGATTCTATTTACAGATCTTGTGTGAGATAGAAGTCAAAAAGGGCACAGTATTAATCAGTCTTACTTACCATTGTCAAGCCAGTCTTAATAGAATAATAGATGGGCATGTCATCGACATGATAAATACATATGCTATTAAAGCCTTCATGGCACAGTAGTTGAGTGTTCACTGAATTCTAGAAATAAGAGGAATAACCTGTATCAGAAATGTTAGTCACATTCTTCTGTGAAAGTGAATCAATGCAAGTAAGTAGGCAAGAAAATTGATGTGTATGAGACTTGGAAATGGGGAAGTAAAGTGATCATTATCACAGGTAAAATAATTGTTAACCTAGAAAATCCAAGAGAGAAAAGGATAAACCTAGGATGACAAATGAGAGCATTAAAGAGTTAGGTAGAGAAATCAATAGTTTTGATATATGCGGTCAACAGTTAGGGGATGAGATATGGAAAAGACATGAGGCTGTGTATCTGGGGTAAACAATGGTAGTACAAATGATGAGAACCCCAGAATTGTTCCATACAGTATTTATCTGAGAAATATGTAGCATGTTACTGATGGATACAGAAAATTTATAGAAAAACACTGTTGATACAAACAGATTGACCATTGTGCAAATATTTTAGGATAATTTATATTTAACATAATCCTATATAATATTGAGAAGATTCATTATTCTAGATAAACTGATTTGAAACATTATGTGGTCCAGGATGAAACTCAGTGATATATAACATGTTAACATGCTTATTCTCTGGGTTCAGTCCACAGTATTTCCCCCAAATACTAGGTATAAATAAATGTGGGTATAAATAAAAATAGACACTAATGAAAATTAAAATAAGGAGATATCAGTCTTGATATCTATGAAATGTGATAAAATTATAATTAAAACAATAGTGTATAAATGCTAGATAATTCTGAAAGAAATTCAAATACTTTCAGAGAATTTTGTAGGTGTGAAAGTGGCATTTAACTGGATAAAGAAGTAGGTTTTTAAAAAATGGAGTATTAGCCATAAAAATAATAAATTTGAGTCATACTCGAATGGATGTACCTTGAGGACATACTCATAAATGAAATAAATAGGACACAGATGTGTAAATACCATATCATTTCTCTGATATGAGAAAATGTAGGTGTAAATATAAATGTCTGATAGGTATTGTGAAATAGGAAGGAAATGTTCAAAGGGAAATAGGGATAGGGAAAAATAAAGAAGGGAAAGAACAAATCTGATAGGAAAAAGAAGAAACAGAGTTTATATAGGGGGTAGAGGGTGGTGGGAGGATGGGGGAATGGGAAAGGAGAATCAAGGTGTGTCACGTATTGGTACAAACTCTCAAGTGTTGCATGTGATCATCGTGTGTAAAATGTACCTGTATGCATAAAGTTCTCCCCCTGCTTCCTTGTGTTAAGATGCAGTATGAAGGGCTTTGAACCCCCAACTCTCCACTTGAGCGGTGGCTGTTTTCTCTGCCGTACTTTCTACCAGTGGTCGGACACCTCTAGCTAAGACGGTACACAATCCTGTACCTAGGGTCATTCTTTTCATTCCTTCAGAGCTTACGCCTTGTCTTGTTGTCACCATCTCTAGTACTATTCTTATAACCACAGGTGTTTTTGTAAAGGGACCCTCAGGATTTGGTTTGCTCTCCTTCAGAGACTGTGACTTGGAGTTTACTTCATGCACATCTGCTTCATTCTTCTAAAGCAAGTGGTTCTTCTAGATCCATCCCCAGTCTGACATCAGCAGCATTTGTTACCTAGTATAAACAGAGCCCATCTCTGACCCAAAACTCTGGAACAGGGGCCTGCAGTCTGTGCTTTCCACAGCCCCAGGTGTTCTGGAAATTCAGGTGAATGTGCCCCTCCACCAGAGGCTCCTGTTGTCATTTCCAGGAACTTGTGTCTCAGTCTCAGCAACACACCAGAAAGCTCCTGGATTACAGGTGACGCTAAGTTCTAAGTACAAAATAAATTAAGCTCAGCAGTGGATGAGAAGGAAGGCAAAGGTAGAAGAGAAGTCTTAACCAAGAAGGTCAGATGACACAGTCTCCGTCTTCTGTTGGAAGCAAAAGCGAGGTGAATACTTCCCGTGGATACCTTTGGTCTTCCTGGCCACCCCAAACTGTGACCACGACTAATTCCTTCACTTTGTTACCAGTCTCCTTTTTTCTCATTTTATGTTCTCATTTTCCCTTTATCTAGCCACTGTCTGTCCTTGATAACCTCTCTTTCAAATACTACGTCAAAAGAGTCAATAATCCCAGTTAGCCTCACCTTCAAGATATAGCCAGAGTCTAACTTTTCTTATGGCCTACTGCACTCAAAGAACAATCACTTCCTGGCTAGAATGCTGCCCCTGCTCTTACTGTGTGAGCTCTCTGATGATCTTTTGTGGCCAGTGCACTAACAGCAGCCAGAGGGATCCTGTGAACACCCAAAGTTGCTTTGCTCAAAATTCACCTCGCTTTTCCTTTGCTTTTCCTTCCAACAGAAGACGGAGACTGTGTCATCTGACCTTCTTGGTTAAGACTTCTCTTCTACCTTTGCCTTCCTTCTCATCCACTGCTGAGCTTAACTTATTTTGTACTTAGAACTTAGTGTCACCTGTAATCCAGGAGCTTTCTGGTGTGTTGCTGTTTTCTGCCACAACAGTGGAGACATCACAAAAGCCAGAGCCTTTTCTTGTTCAGCCTCAGTGTCTAGGACTCTGCCTAGAATGTAGCAGCCATGAGGTGATTTGTATAAAAACATGAAGAAGAGGAAGGAAGAAAAGTGCATTTTAAGATAACAATATCCCTTGTCCTTGGGAAATGGTGTAAAAATACGTCAGTAGTGAAAATGTATCAGGTAAACCATTTAGACATTTCATCTGATGCCTGATGTCCTTGGGGTTTAGAGCTTTAATTATTTTGTCGCTGTCGTAATTTAGTAGAATCTAGGCTTTATATACTCCGTCCTCCTTGGCTAAAGGACAGTGGTAGTATACTTCATAGCCTTTTTAAAAACCTGACTTCAATTAGACATTGTACTTTCCTCTCTTTAGAATCTTTTTAAGGGGATAATGAGGAAGGAATGAGAAAGGACAGTTAAGAATATGTACATATTTTAATCCAAGTTTATTCTCATAAGATGGTATTAACTAAAAGTGTGATTATTAAAACTCTACAATGTCTTATATATTTGTTATTTTATTAGATACATTTTTCCTTCTGGCCCTTCGTTTCAGTGTTATTCATAGGATTGAGCGCTTAAAGCCTCAGCGTAACATAGCGTCATTGCATTTTATGTCGCCCCACGATTGGCCCATGGAAATCTGAAGATACTGGATTGTACATCAGGACTTTTTGTATAAAGTTGTTCAGGAAACAGGGAGCAGAACAACATGGATCAGAGAAGTCCTAGGGGCCGTTTTGGTGGTGAGGCCTCTGTGAGGACATGGCGCTGAGCTTTGAAAAGGTGGTAGAATTTCAGTTAAAATGGAGCTGTGCTAGGGTGGAAAGGAAAAGCATCTTGAAGAAAAAGAGAGAGAGAGAGAGACTGAGACTCATGCGGGCGCACGCGCGCGCGCGCGCACACACACACACACACACACACACACACACACACACACACACACTCGCTGGGTCTGGCACGGGTCAGGAGAGAAGTCCCAGAGTGCCTCCTTTGGGCTCGGGCTGGCAGCGCCCCCAGGGGCTGGGATGCCCCAGGAGGGCTCTGAGCCACAAGCGGGACTGCGCGCAGGGTGAGCGCGCTGGGCCTGCAGCAGCGCTGGGGCGCGGCTCTGGGGCGGTGCCCCGGGCCGGAGGGCGGTGACCGGTTCCCACCCGGCAGCCCGCCCAGGTTCACGGCCGCGTCAGGAGGTCAGCGGGTTCTCCCTGTCCCTCGTCGGAAACTCCCTCCGAAATCAAAGCGAATTTGATGTGCTGTTAGAAGATTCTTATTAGATCAAAGACGATGAGAAATGGAGCAGTCTCCACTTGAGGCAGGAAACGATGACTTGGGCGTAGTGAACATTTTCACTTATTTTGGGGAATGGTTCATTAAAAACGGACTGTTAATAACTGCATTTGTGACCTTGAAACGTGCCCTCTGAGAGCAGCTTGCCATAAAGGAGACGGTTGTCAGCTTTCTTTTGACTCCTGCCCCTTCCTAACAACAGAAAATTTGCCCTGCACCTGCTCCGACTGAGATCTTGGCGATAAGCATCTTCCAAGCCCAGAAAATTGTAGTATCAAATCTCAGCCCCAACTGTGAGGCAGCAGCGTCAGCGGCTCGCCGGGGCGTTGCTTTCCCAGCTCCCAGGAGAGGAGATTTCCCTCCCGGCCCCATTTCCAGCGTGAACTCTGACCCGAACCCTCCTCTTAGCTCCCAGCATGCACTGCTCTGGGTGCTGCTGGTGCCCATCCCTGCCTCCAGGCTGCTGTGGGCTCAGCAGGAGGCAGGCGTGAGGAGCCCCGGGGTCACTGTGGTGCCTGATAGTAATAATGAGCTCATTTCTCTGTGGAGAGGAAGAGGAGCCTTGTATTTGTTACAGACCATCACTTTGCTCTAGGAGCAAATGCTAAAGGAATAACCCACAGCTTTATCTGTGCTTTGCTAAAGTTACTGTATGTCTCCCAGCCTTCACAAACTTGCTTTTATTACACCTCCCCTCATAAAGTAGATGCTGTATAGCAACTCATAATTTCTTTCAAGAGAAATAAACCTGTTCACTGCCGGGAAAGCATACATATTTTAAGTTGAAGCCAGGTTCAGGAAAACTCCCATATGAATTTTGAGTGAGAATAGCAAGCAGTTTTGAAGTCCATGTAAACGTCTGTAAGTACATTCTAATAGACTTACATATGTCATTTTAAAGAGAAAGAAAAAATCCTAGTGAAGTGTTCTTACTTTATCCTTTTCTTCTTAGGTTTCTCAAACAGGCCAAAGTCATTAAAAATATTCCTTAACCCACAAAGTCACAACAAAGAAGCCTCCCACATCTACTATGAGAAGGTGGCACCTCTCCTGAAGCTGGCAGGAATAAAGACTGATGTGGCAGGTAAGTCGTGTCTGGGACATAGCTCATCATCAAATGTGCTCTCGCACAGGAGTGCTCCACAGCGAGACACCTGGAAGTTGTTCTTAATCCGAACTTGGGAAGCTGATGCATAATATCCATAATATAAAGCTTTTCTCTGTGTTTCCATCACCTACTATGGGCTGCTCTAGGGGAGTTTTAAAAATTGTGCTATTATATTGAGACATGCATAGTTTTTCTTCTAACCTTCTTCAGACTTTCACAGTTACTTCGTGTGATTTCTCAAGGAAACCATGCACTTGACTATCTTCGTGAGGTGTCTGTCCTCCACACATTGTTTCTAAAGCCTGGAAGCAGCTAGCTGACTTTTTGTTCCTTACACGGTTGAGGTCTTTCCATCGCCTCCTTCCCCTGGGTTGTTTTTGTTCTGACTCTGACCCCTGCTGGTTAGGTCAAAACTAAGCACTCAACGGCTGGTTTTAGTTGAATGTGGAGAAGCCAGAGGCCCCAGTTCATTATCTGATAGGTTGCACATGGCTTTGGCTAAACAAAACAGAAACTTGAGGTTACAAAAATTAAGAGATTAGTAATATCCTTTTAGACTTTTTAAATTTAGTGACCAACTTCCCTTGCCTCCTTGAGATATCCTATGTCTGAAGAAGTATTGATACTATGAAGAAATAAGTCTTCTTGCTTGAATTCTAGCAGCTTTTCTAACACAGGGAAATTTGCAAAACCAAATTTGAATTGATGCAGAATATAGGGTAGTAGTCACACCAAGGAGATAAGCCTAGAACGTGTTGGCATTTCCTAGTCCTGGTGAGAAGTTTCTAGGGACAAGATCCAGCTGGACCCCGCTCTGCTTGGCTGTATCTCTAGGAGGTGTGACTCACAGGGTAGAAAAGTTACTAAAGTTCAGTGCCTTGATGTAAGGAAGAAGGAAATTTCTGAAAGAGTAGAAGGTTTGCGAGAACGTCAGCCACCCTAAAACACATGACTAGCGTGGAAATAAGGAGACTCAGGAAGAATTTCTGAATTGAAATAAAGCTGTGCTTAGGAAGTTAGCCTTCCATGCTCATGACCTCTGGCTTGCTTGGGGTAATGGACAAAGACAAGAGAAATTCCACGTCTATCTTTACTTTCAACTGAAAAATTTCAAAGACTGACTGAAGAAGCTAGAGATTCATATTTGGATGAGAAGTTAAAAGTTGAGTAAACTTATTGGGTAAGTCAATCACATCAATTATTTTGTCTCTCTCATCTGTGCACTTTACAGTTTGCCACAGATACCAGTATGTACATGTTGTTCATTTAAGAGTCTCTCGTTGAAGTCTTACACGAAAGCACAAACCTGTACTCCTAGCAACCATGGAGGCTCAGGCAGGAGATCACCAGTCTAGGCAACAACGGTGAAACCACAACTCAAAAAAGAAAAAAGGACAAGAAGAGAGGAGCAAGAGGAAGAAAATACTCTTGCTAAATGCATTCTCTGTCATGAAAGAGGAATATCCTACCATACTCCTTGAGTTACTTTCAGGGCATTAGGTATTCAAACAGGTACTTAAAATATTTAATTGTCACATTCGGAAAAGAACTACAGTGCCTCAGGATAATATTGATTTTGATTGGAGGGCTTAGAAAAGTGTGCAGAACAGACAGTTTTATAAAGGCAAAGAGGTAAAAGATGAGGAATAAAGGTATAGCGAGCATCAGTGGAGGGTGAGACAAAGCGAATTAAACTCACAAAATCTTGGGAATGTGTTCCATAGCCTCGCTGTAGCTTTCTAGTTTTGACTTCATCTTAAATCTAGTTCTTCCCATCATCAGCAATCAGCTGCCAGTAAATTGGACCTTTCTTTACATCCCAAGTGCTCGATGGGGAGAGGATAGCACATGTGTGGCCCAGGGAGACCCAGTGTGCTTTAATCTGGAAGATGGATTGACATTTCTCTCTCTTTGCTAACTATGCTAATGTGGTTTGTGCCCCCAACCTGGAACTCAGGCCGGGCTCCCTCTTCCTGAAGCTGGAAGGTGCCTGAACTGAATCTGGATTCCCACAGGGAGAGAAAAGAGCAAAATGGCTTCTAAGAAGACGAGTCCCAATTATGGAAGCACCTTTCTCCTGTCCCAGCAGTTTACTCATGATGGATCGATCCACAGTTGGTATAAATATTTCATCACAGTGTCGTAACCTGGTTGGCAAAGACACTACAGCCACGGAATAAAGATTAGAAAGGAAGAGAGCTGCAGAGAAGGAAGCCAGCACAAAAGGCCAAAGCTAAGGCCGAGGAGACCTTAGGAATGTGCTTTCCTCCTTGTAGTTTTATTGGAGTGAAGAACAATGTGTTTCAAGTATTTTCCCCTAAACTTCCAAATAGTATTAAATATTACATTTAGTTTAACATAGACCAAATGCAGAATTTATTTTTGTGTTCATGCAGAATGACTAATCACTGGCAACCTAATACTCCTCCTACAGGTAAAATTATAAAATTGCATTATTTTTTTAGGAAACCACTTCACTATCTATACTGTGTTGGCTCAATATTTATAGGAGAAAAGTTTCCTATTTTTTTTTTTTTTGAGACAGGGTCTCACTTTGTAGTTCAGGCTGGCCCTGAGCTCACTATGTAGCCCAGGCAAGCCTGGAACTCAGCAATCCTCCTGCCTCTGCCTCCCGAGTGCTGGGATTACAGACATGAGCCACCACGCCCGGCAAAAGTTTCCTATTTTGTGCAGACTGAATAAACACAGGGATACTTGAAAATTTTTGCCTTCCTGCTTGTAGTGCCATGTGGTTTTGTGAAGCTACTTTGTACCTATGAAGTGCAACAGAAATCTTGTTATTAGGTTAGTGGTTTCCTTTTCCTAACATTAGGTAGTAAGATGCAGTTCACACTGTAAGAAAAATCCATGAAGAGCAGTCAAACCAGTATTTCTCTTCTGCATGTCCATTGTTTGAACATATTCTTTGATGCATCAGTGAGTTTTAATGTAATAGAAACAAGTTCTATATGTTGGTTAGTTCATTAAGAGATATACTGCTATTGAAAGAGGTTTGATTTGAAAAATTGCCATTATATATACATATGAATTTTCCCATATATTTCATTTAAAATGGATTTTATCCCATTCTGTAAAATGTGCTTATCCCCTTTCATTTTGGATTGTGTTGAAAGCCTAACCAGTGAGTACACATTATCTTTTGGGATATTTATGCTAAAATTGCACCTTGTCTGCCCCTTACAGCACCCACAATGTAGTTTCTTCTCTGATCATGACATTAGAAAACATGCTGAAAACTGAGAGAAAACATAATTGTTTTTCCTGCTAACCTATTAGTATAGGGATCAAAGAAGAACATGCATGATAAACCTACACTGGAATATGATACGGTTCCTTTCTCTTATTCCCAAAGTAAGGTAGATTTCACAGATTGTACCATTACATGTATGAGAGATTTTGAGAAGCCATTGGTTCATAGGATGGATCATAAAATGAACAGGTCCAGGAAGCAGAGAGAGAAACCAGCCAGAGAAGAAGTCTTGAGACCGTAGCCCACTTTCCCTATGCAGCAGCCACAGGCACATGGCGCACCTTGTGGTGCCTATACAGTCTCAGCACGGCATGCTGCACCAGGGGCAGGATGCTGCCAGGGCAACCTCGTGTGAATCCATAGGATCAATCTTACTGAGCCTTTGTCCACACCTTCTATGTGCTCACTTACAAAATGCCCTTTCTTCTGCATTGGTCAGCCCAACCTCCCCGAGCTCCTTGTTGGGGGCACTGGCTACATTGCAAGCCTACCTCCCCTACAGGCCTTTGTGCTAGGCGTAAACTGCACATCCTGGAGAATTGGAGAGGACACTTGTAGTTAGTACTACTAAGGTTAGTGTTCGTACACAATGCTTGTATCCTGTCTTGGCTGTAAGTCATGGAAACTTTTGAAGACAACCTGTCTGTCCTCCATCTCTCCTGTCCATCGTACGTGCATCTGTCATCTTCAGCTGATCTGTGCTGGACCTTATCCTGGTCACGATCATTGTCATGAACAAAGACTTCCCTGTGAGCGCAGCTATGATCTCTTCCAGCACAGCCCATCGCAGTGCCTAGTCACCAGGTGGTTTGACGGTTTAATCTCCTGGGCACACATGTTGAGTGAGTGGATGTTTTTGCTTTTGTTTTGGTCACTTTCCTCTTTTTTCTTCTTTTAGCATCATACGTCTACCAAGTGTCTTTGTGTTCTTTCTCATGGGCTCTTTGTGGTTTCCCCAGAGCCTTCCATTCACTGGAAATGCCTCTTGCCATCCCTGGTATTGTCCAGTATAAAGCGAGGCGATCTGGTGGAACAGAGTCACAAAAGGTATTCATAGCCTAAGACAGTGGTGTCAAACCTGTGGTATGTGTGTTGCAATGGGCTCTTTGTACCACTAAAAAGTCAAAAGTTCCCCATTGGTGGTCTAAGGGAATCTTCAGTTTTACCTTCATTTTAATAATAATCCACATGGTAAGTTCCATGAGTGATTATCCAACTAGAGAGAGAGAAAATTCTCCATGAAAGATGGTTTTTATTACCCCTTAAATAGTCTGGAGTACATTGGACCCAACCCTTTTCCTGACCCTCACATGTGAGTGAAGAAGTTGAAAATTTTTCCCTGAAGATAAGGAAAAGTCATCCGTGGGATTTAAGGGAGGAAGTGATGCCATTAAATATGTTAATAAAAGTCCTTCTGTCTGAGTGGGATGGAAGTCAGAAGGAAACAGGAGAAGAGGCTGTGGCAGTGAACACATGACAGATACTCATGACAAGACTACAGCATGGACCTGAAGAGCGGAGAATCTTGCTGCTTCCATACAGATGAGAACACTGGTGCCACACCAGAGGGCCTCTGGAGGGGGTGAGAGGAATGAGCGAGTGTAAAATCATTTTCCTGTTGTAAGGAGTGAATGTTGGAACACACACAGCATCTGAGAGAAGGTATTTGAAGCGGGACATTTTGAACTTATGGAGTTTGAAATACTTGTGGAACAGGGAAGAAAATGATATTCCCTGTATCTGATATCGGAATTTTATCACTGGACCAAGAATTTTTTTCCTGTGTCCAGATCAGGTCGCATTTGGTTTGCTTTCCAATTCAATACCCACATTCAGTGTCAAACTGGACATTACCCTTCTCAAGTTTTACCTTCTAAGGGAACATCTTTGTGCCGATGAGGTGGGTCCTGGCAGGGGGAACTGTGTCCACAGCCCAGTCAACAGCTGGGACTCCTGTGCAGAGAGCGCAGACTGTGCATCTCCAGGCTGTAAACTCACTCAGGCCAAAGGCGTTATCCATTTGTGTCATTCTGTTTTCATATGTTTTATAACTTTTATATTCAGGTTTCACTCATTTTTTTCTTTTTCTTTCACCAAGGGTTTTATTTAACATACCACATGAAAATTATATTCTTGAACAGAATACTGTATAATCAAATTCTACCTGAATAAAAAAAAAAACCTAGGCTTTTTCTAAATAACATTCAGACACGGCATCAATTTAAAGCCAATTTTATTTTTGACTTCAAAAAGTTTACCAAAGTAAGCTTTTGGTATAAAATCAAGACTTGATATAGTGGCCTTCAACATATATATTTCTTCATAATATCTTTAGTAATTTTTAGTGTGTATATAAGGCATTACTTTGTCTTGGACAATAATAACTACTGGCTGTGGCCACAAATGATACATCTTTTATGATAACAATCTTCCAAGTTTATTAATATTAATATTTTACATTTAATTACATTATAGCTTTCTTCTGAAGAGAATTTGATGGGGAATAGTTTTATCATATGAACGTTAAGCTGTGGGAGAATTACAATGTAACACTGCAGGATACAGAATAATTCTCTTAGACACTAAGACTAATAATTTCTAACAGTATCTAAAAATATTGTAGGAAAAGCTTGAACCATCCTGGCACTAGGGACAGACAGGCATGAAAGATTAATGTAATCTCACATATAATGATGCACATTCTTACACAAAAATTCCATCTGCAGTGTCATGTCAGTCAGCAGAAATCTTTGATGGATGGGTACAGCTGGGCTGTCTCTTCTGGCAAGGCCACCCTAGAAAATGCTAAATGTGGTTATGATGCTTGGTGCCATCTGCAGTGTGCCCGCTCATACCATCTTCACTGGCATTTACTGTACTGGGTAGGGCATCAGTGACTGTGGAGACAGCGATAGAGTGTGACGGATTCGTTTCCTCGGAGGACCTGGGCTCTGGGGAGCCTGTGTTCTACCACCCTCCTGGCTTGAGTCTCTTAGCAATGATGCTGGCTTGAGTTTATATTTTCACATCCAACTTTTCCTTTTTTTAGTCTAGCAGTTCCAGATACACATTCTTCTGGTATGTAAATCTTGTACTAACCTTTCCACTACTTTTTGCCTGTAAGGTTGCCAAAGTGATTTAACATTGACTACTCGATGTCAGCTTATACGCTGTATTTGCAAAATACTCCTCCTAAGCTTCTGATTTAAGAAACGTGTGTCTTATTTAGAGAATACTAAACAGACAGGCACTAAGATAAATGTCGTAAGCACTGTGTGTTGAGTATCCCCGGGTGACTTACGCAGTTGGAACAAATATGTGACCCTCTTTTACATGAAGCTATAATTCATCAGGCAACTAATATTTAATCCTCTTCCCTATGGTTAAAATATATTCAAGAATAAATGTTGTTTTATGACCTGACCATATGTTAATCATATTTTGCCAAACCAAGATAAAAAATACAGATCATTACCTGAAACGTTCACTTCTCTGTTTTTTTTTTTATATATAGTAACAGAATATAAAGGCTACGCATTGTGCCTACTGAAGGAATGTGACCTGCAAGGATTCGATGGGTAGGTGATATTATTATACTCTCTACATCATATGGTTTCTGTTACTAAATGTTCTAGTTAGGTTTTAGCACATATTTGGGACCTGCTATTTTTAACATCTATGACATGGGTAGTAAGCTGGTTTTTTTTCATATCTGTGTAGTAATATTGAATGATAATACAGTGTGGCATCACCTCTCAGGGTCTGGCTTAGTAAAGCAAAAACAGAAATCTAATCATAAATGTTGAAAAACCACAGGGTGCTCCTCAGTACTTAATGTGCCCATTTCATTTACCATTCTTTTTTTTGAGATGGGGTCTCACTTTGTAGTTGAGGCTGGCCTTGAGCTCACTATGGAGCCCAGGCAAGCCTCGAACTCAGCAATCCTCCTGTCTCTGCCTCCCGAGTACTGGGATTACATGCATGAGCCACCACGCCTGGCACTGTGGTATGTGGTATTGATTGCTGGTGGGCGTGAGTCACCACACCCAGCATTGTATGTGGTTACAGGGATCGAACTCAGGGCCTTGCACTTGGGAGGCAGGTGCTGGAACCACTGAGCTAAATCTCTGGCCCTGCATTTACCATTCTTAATTTTTGGCTCTACCACATATCTAGAAAAATATTGATGGATAATATTATATCAGTCCCAGGGTATAATTATGCAGTGATTCTCTTTTCCAAATATGTATTGATAGTCTTGTAGTTACCAATACTTAATTTATCTCTGATTGATTGAGGTAGATATTTTAATCGCAAATACATCAATTTCAGAATGAATGAAAGATGCAAATTTTAATTATCTTACAATTCAGTGAATATCAAATAGATGTATTATTCATAGTGGACCATGGAAATTTTTTGTAATGTATTGGTAGAAGACATAGGGATTACTTATTGGCAAATGAATACTGAAAACAAAGTAAGAGGTATACATTTAATAGCCCCTCTAAAAAATCAGGTGAATTGATCTTTCTAAAAGCAATGAATTGCTGTGTGACTAAAATATATTCTGTTAAGCAAGAATTTTTGTAAGAATGGTTATCTGTGAGCTTAAATAGTTGCCATGTGTGAAAGTTATTTTTGATGGGACATCTACATTTACATGGAAGTCAAAGGTTTTAATCTCCCCCAAGAAATACTAGGATGTGTGGAGGAAAGTGATTCAGGCAAAATGGGTCATGGATAGCACTGCTTTTCACAAGTGCTGTGTTTTGCTTAATATATTCTGAAAAAAAACCAGGGTTGGGCAAGGATGAAGGAGTTTGGTAAGCAAAAGACAATTTAACAGAAAAGCATTTAATTGAGGGGAGCCAACAGACATGGAAATACACACATGTTGAGGATCAAGAACAGGAGGTAGATGATTGCTTTATATATGTGTACTTAAAACACACAGAAGATGTGTGAATGACATTAGGAAATAACCTTGAAGGAATGTTAAAGAAAAAGTAACTGTGCCCAGAACCTACCTATTTTAATATGGCCCAAAATTTTGCATATATGAGGCTAGATGCATTACAAGGAGTCCTTGCTTTACAACATGATTTATAAAATAAATGTAGTAACAAATGTCACAGGTGTTAAGCATGGACTTGCCCACCAGCAAAGTGAAACGTTCTGCAGACTGTGGTTACTGTAAATAGAGTCTACTGGTAATTGTACTGTGGAAGAATTAAGAAAGATTCTTCACAATAAAGAATGATTATTGCTCAGGGCACTGTGGTAATAATGTTTTTTCTCTTTACCTGAACATTTTAATTCTTTTTTTTTTTTTTTTTTTTGAGACAAGGTCTCACTTTGTAGTTCAGGCTGGCCCTGAGCTCGCTATGTAGCCCAGGCAAGCCTCAAACTCAGCAATCCTGCTGTCTCTGCCTCCCAAGTGCTGGGATGACAGGCATGAGCCACCATGCCCAGCACTGTGGTATGTGGTATTGATGGCTACAGTGTGTGAGTCACCATGCCCAGCATTGTATGTGGTTAAGGGGGTGGGGGGGATCGAACTCAGGACCTTGCGTTTGCGAGGCAGGCGCCAGAAGAACCACTGAGCTAAATCTCCGGCCTTTAACTCTTATTTCTAGTATATGTGCTGCCGAAGCGAGCACCCTTAATTCTTATTTCTAATGCAGGTGTTATTTTGCACTGTAGTGCTAAACATACATAGATCCTTCAATTATTATTCCTGTATTCTGAAAGCACACTGTTTGTCCTGAACTATTACGTGTATTGAATTCTGTGAATCTACTGTTTGCAAACCCTGTAGTATGTTGGTTTACTTTGGATTAATAATATAGCATTTCTATTAGAAGTCAACTGTGTTTCAAGATCCTTTGAACTGTTCGCTTATGTTCATATGATCAGTATTTCTGGTAGGAGTTGGTATGGGGTTTGGGATAGTTTTCTTAATAAAAGGTTAATTTTAAGTACTTGTACTTAGAAATACAGAAAGAAGTTACAGGAGATGAATAGAAACATAATTTCATTATGTACTTCAGAACAGTAATTCTTTTAACAAGTGGAACTGTTTGCAATTTAGTGTTCTGCACGAGTGAATTTTCTAACCTCCAAACTGTTCAAGAGTGGTCTTTGAGGCACTTTTCAAAATAATTACAAAAAGGATTGAAGCCTGTTAAGAGGTAACATAAACTACAACTGTGGAGAAAGAAGTGCCGAGGTTGAAACTAGGATCTTAGAGATGCGAGGCAGGTGCTCTACCAATAAATTACATTATTTGAGACAGGGTCTTGCTAAGTTCCCCAGGCTGACCTCAAACTTGCAGTCTTCCTGCCTCAGCTTCCTGAGTAGCTATGATGCTATTTCATCTGGATGAGAGTCACATTCACTGAGGAACCTCAGCCTGAGGCCTCTGTCCCTGCCTGTAGTGGGGCTAGTGACAGAGGTGATGAGGACATTGCTAATAGTTCTAGAAGTGTGGGACACAGCCCACTGAGGTTACAATGGAAGAGTCAATGTATATTATTCAGCAGAACAAACATCTGGCAAATGCTGTTTAAGAAATGCCATTTCCTGAGATCTTAGAGTTTGAAAATAAGTTATATATATATTTGAAGACATGTGACGTATTTCTAAAGTGAACAGAAACAGCGCACCAGTTGTGAAGACAAGTGCTTCTCCACTGCAGTGTGTTCTAGCACACACTCTGGGACCCACTGCTAAAGCATGGAGGGATTTCAGACTTCATAGCATCCGTTTACACTGGGTATGAAGGGAACATTTTGTAAAGGTAAAAGAGAACAATGAGTAGGGCATACTTCAAGCACAGACAGTTGTATTTATTAATGTAAACATGGGTAAATCAACCTGTAGCTTTTACACACACACACATATATATATATATGCTAATTCTTATATATATTCTATATATAGTGTATATATATATTCTATATATATATTGTGTATATATATATATATGCTAATTCTTCTTATTTCCCAAATATTTTTCTGTTCTCAGTACTTTTCTGAATTCATTGAACTACAGTTTTTTTCTTTTAACTTTAGTTTAGACATTATTTGCCTAATAATGACACTGTATCAGACTTACTTATTTTGGTAAGTAACACAGACACACACACACACACACACACACCACAGAATAAAAAAAAGCCAATAATATTCAACATTTCCAACGTTATAATAGTCAAACACACAAACAGCCATTTTTTCCTTAGTCTTTAGAAAGGGGAAATAAAATATCTGGCTGAAGAAGTTTTAACCTTCTAGATAATCATTCTGCTTGGGGCCATGGCAAGGAAGAATTATCTTTCTCTGAAATCAGCACCTTTTACCATATACCAACGACCAGTAATTCTAAGGTTGGTGTTTGAGAATAAATTTTAAGTGTGGTTAAAGTAACTCCTTAAAAGGGCTCAATTTCTGTTTGCTTCTGTTCGTTGTTGTAGTGTCTAACCTCTTAGGATGCTTAGTATTGAGCGTAGTTCTTAGGTTAACTATACCAGGACATGATCTTAATGATCTTTCAAGTGTTGATGTTAGAAAAACTCTCCTAACTCATCCAATTTTATGTTGTTTATCCTGTTTTTCAAACAGGCATTTAACATTCTCTTAAGGCTGTTTTCTGTAATCTCTAAGGTCAAACTGTCTTACTTCAAATCTGTCATCACTTACTTGTGATGGGATCATGGAAAAGTTACTCTTCTATACCTTGGTTCCCTGACCTGTAAATTGGGTCTATCCATGTCTCCTATTTACATTAATTGTTAAAATTAAATGAATTAATCCATATCAGTCATAACCATTAATGTCAGTGGCCTCAATGGGCAAATTAAAAGACACAGACTAGCAGATTGGATCAAGAAGCAAGATCCTACAATCTGCTGCATACAGGAAACACACCTAATTCAGAAGGAAACCCATAGACTGAAAATAAAAGGTTGGAAAACAATCCTCCATGCCACAGGAAACTGCAAAAAAGCAGGAGTGGCTATCTTGTTTGCAGATAAAATA
>PVIC010015493.1:0-10424 GCA_004025085.1 Thryonomys swinderianus
CAGGTGTTCATGCCAAAGAGAAGATCCGGTAATTGTCTGTGATCTATTGATTTCACTTATTAGTATATCCTCCAGGTGTCTCCATTTGCACCTAAATGGATGAGGAGGTGTGGGTGGGTAGGGATATGGGTAAAAAGGAGAATTAACTTGTGTCATATACTGGTACAAATTCCCCATTGTTATACATGATTTTGAGATGTATATAAATTGTACCAATAAAGAATTCAATTTATAAAAAAAAAACTTAAGCAAAGGCCAGAACACACCATTTTAAGGGCAAAAGAGAAAGTCAGTCACTGGTTCCTGATGGAAAACAATGCGCAGGAAGGTTTCAAACCTAAAGTTGTTCCCAGCACTTGGGAGGCATAGACAGGAGGATTGCTGAGTTCGAGGCTTGCCTGGGCTGCATAGTGAGCACAGAGCTAGCCTGAACTACAAAAGCGAGACCCTGTCTCAAAAAAAATCAAACCTAAAGTTGTGCTTTGGTTCTCCAACTTCAATGTGTGTAATTTTTGAATAGCTTCTTCAAAATACAAATTCCTAGGTCCCACCTCTAGAATTTCAATGCTTAAAAAAAAACTTTAATAGAAACCTTCACAATTCTGCTGGTTATCACGTCTCCACTGTTGGAGAAAGAATTTCTGAAAGTATTTTTTGGTATGCCCTGAATGTTACTTGCTAGTACTTTCAGGGAAAAGATGGTATTTGTCTGTGACAGGATTTTGAGGATCTAAATGTGATGAAATACTGTGAACTCAGAAGATATTTTCTTCAACCATGTTAAGTTTATGAAGCATCTTCAAGACATATTTTTATTGCATGGGTTGGAAGCAGCTGCTCTACTTTTATTTTCATGAATACACACCAAATCTTTCTAAATGATCTACATGTTTGGATTTGGAATTTTTCTTCCTAAAAAATGACTCTGTATTTGCACCGAGTCTTTTTCTTTTAATTTCAGTTTTTTTTTTTGGTGTATCAAAGGCTATCAGAGGTGGGAGGAATCTTTGGGACTACAGTTTAAATGTCCTGTTTTACAGTTGTGGATACCAACTGCAAAGCTGCTGAAGTCAATAACTTGAGTGGTCACATTTACATGGGAAAGGTGGAAATTACAAGACTTTGTTACATGAGGAAATGCTTAATAGTCCTGATTGTAAGCAAATGTTCTGGATCCCTGAACAAAAAGGCTGCTAGTTATTATCAAATATACAGTATTTCCTCTATTTACTGAACAGAAAATAAAAGAAGTGGTTTGAAGAGGCACACGTAGCCTCTATCTATTTTTTATTCATATTTATTAGTGAAGACAAGAGTGTAGGGGCTACTAGTTTTTAAGAAGGCAAGTGCTGATCTCTAAAAAGCAGATGATTTCCACAATTTGTAAATATTAGGAAAAATGAAGAACCTTTAGGTATGTTGGCTTGTATTGCTTATTCGTAAAGAACCCTTCAGAGACAAAACTCTAAGAATTATAGGAGCTGATAAAGTGATAGTTATTTCTCTAGACACAGATATTTCAAGTGTGATTTGGTTGATGCCTCATTTGACTTTCCTAATAAAACTTTACTTTGAAAGATATGTATTCTTAAAGTAAAATGTATTATATTGAATTCATTTTTCACTTTGACTTTCTTTATAAAACTCAAGATATATCCCTGTATATCTTTGGTGCCCTTGTGTTCCAAAACAGCACTTAAACATACAGAGAGAAACATTCAAATGCAGAAATGATAAAAGAATTACAGAAATAAACTGGGAGGTACAGGGCTTTAAATAAAGGGACAGAATTAAGCTCAAAGACAAGTAAACATTTTTTTTCCCCAGAGGGGCCTTGAACTTCAACTTCCAAACATAACTAACATTCCAAGAGTGAGAGAAAGAAGGTCGGGGATACTCAAAGTCCAAATAGCATTTTTTTCCCCTCAAATGTAGAAAGACTGCCTCTGTTTCCTTTTCTTTGTTCTCCACTATGGAAAAAAAAACTCCAATAATTCTAATGTTTCGTACCAAATATTCCCTAGGAGACACATGGCCGCTCTGTACAATATAATGTTGGTGCTCTGGCTGCCCAAATTAACGTTGGAATTGTTTTATTTTGTTGTTTTGAAACAGGGCCTCATTCTGTAGTTCAGGCTAGGCTCAAACTTGTGGAAATCCTTTTGCCTCAGCCTCCAAAGTGCTGGAATGCTTGGATTAGAGACATGTACCACCAAACCCAGGTTGAATGTTGCAAATTGTATGTAATATTTAAAAGTGTTCTGTCAAATATAAAACTCTCAAAACTGTAAACTCTGCTGAAATTGTGTTCATAAGACATGATTCACAAAATTTACAGTGTATATAATAATCTGGGGAAATATAGAAATGGATTCACTTGGAATCTCCATAACTATCACTTACATATTTTAAGTCTTTTTTGTCTATGACCTGTGCTCTTAACATTTTGGCCATTCTTTTAAGAGTATAGCATGTAATATATTAACTCATGTTATTCATTAATGAGTTTGTTATGAAATCCTGCTTTTTCCACAAACCTTTTAAAAATATTTTGTTATGAATATCTACATGCATTGCACTGAAATAGTTTTTCCAAACAAAAAACTGCTCAATGTTAACAATTTTAGTTTACAACCGCTCAAATTATTAGTATCTTAATATAAAATGTAAGATCTTGGACATGGAATATTTTAGAAGGAGAAATACCTTCTTTAATCACTATCCTGATGTTGGTTATTGTCATTAATAACTGTCTTTGCACATCTGTGCTTTTGTATATATAGAAGTAAAGTTTTTCACTTTATTTTTTCCTACTTGAAGTAGTTCATCTTGGTTTTGTTTTTTGAGACAGGGTCTCATTTTGCAGTTCAGGCTGGCCCTGAGCTCACTATGTAGCCCAGGCAAGCCTCGAACTCACAGCAATCCTGCCTCTAACTCCTGAGTGCTGGGATTACAGCTATGAGCCACCATGCCCAGCATTGTGGTATGTAGTTACTAGATCCAACTCTGGACCCTGCATTTGCAAGGCAGACGCTGGAACCACTGAGCTAAATTGCTGGCCCCTTATGTGGCATTTTTGAATTCATCTAATTTTATTTCTATTTTTTTGGTTCTGGGGGAATAAACCTAGGGCCTTTACACTGAGTTGCTTCCCAAGCTCCCTTTTTACTTTGAGACAGAGTCTCACTAAGTTATTAAGTTGCCCAGGCTGGACTTGAACTTGCTAGCCTCTTGCCTCATACTCTGAGTGCTGGGATTAGAGGCATGTGACCCAAATTCCATCTAATTTAGCAGAAGGCACCAAACGTAGCTCTCTAGAACAATTCACAAAGCAACACAAACACACACAGACATACACACACACATTTTATTTTGAGGGGAATTCTGGGGTTAGAACTCAGGGCCTCATGCATGCTTGGCAAGTGCACTACCACTGAGCTACACACCCAGCTCAGTAAGTGTAGAATAGTACTGGGAAAATAGTACTGGGAAGATCTGCTAGGAAACGCAGAGAGAAATTTTCACTACGGAGTATGAGTCAAGATCAAGAGGATGAGAAGAGAGATGGTATCACTGGTGTGAGAATCAGCATAGCCACATGTTCCCATGGACAAGCCAGGAAACTTTCAGGAAGCAGGAAGGGGACAGAAGGCAGAGTGTCTGTGAAGGAAAGAATCCATGCTGAGAACAATGTAGAAAGCTGCTTGGACAGAAGAAAAATTAGGCAGAGGAAGAACAGAGAGGAAAAGGGGGCTAGGAAGGGCTTATTAGGCCGAGTTGATGGAGAACAGAGTTATCTAGAGTCTAGTGAGGAAGTATCTCTTCGTGAAGGTAGTTCATTTTTGGTCTGTTTTGTTCTCTACTCCATCGTTGGTTCCCGGAACAGTGCCTGTTACATAGTAGGCGCTCATTCAATCATTTGGTACTGGGAAGTAAACCAAGAGCCTTACACACGCTAGATGAGAGCTCTGCCCCTGAGCTACACCTTGAGCCTGTGTATTTTATTTTGTGACAGGGTCATGCTAAGTTTCTCAGGTTGAGTTTGTGACCCTTCCGTCTCAGTCTCCCAAACTGTGGGATGACAAGTGTGTACCACTATGTCCGGCCGAAATACTTACTGAATAAATAAATAATTTATTGAATGAGTGAGATATGGACATAACAAGACTGAGTCTCTTGAACAAGAGTGACAGAAACAGTGTTGTAGGCAGAATAGTGTAAAATTTAATATTTTTATATTTTGAAATATATAAACGGTTTCAGAATCCATCCTACACCAGTAAGCTGACTGTAATTCTTTAGTCTTACATGTTTCAATTGGGACAAACACTGATGTTTTTTCCAGGGTATCTTTGGAACTATGTTTAAATTGTGGGAACTCTTCACAATAAAATAACCCCAACAGAGGTGCTGAGGAGAGTCACAATGAAGGCTTATCAGTGCCACTAATGACTCTGTATCTAACTCCTCCTGGTGTTCATCTATCCTGTTTCCCAATCATTCCAAATTACTACCTTTACTGTGCTTGTCTCGGTGGAATCCTACATTCACTTCGGATTGAGCGATACCCTTATTTGACTCAAGTGTCACTAAATTGCTCTGATGTAAAGAATTGCTTCTTTTCGTTTTTGCAAGTGAGTGCTTATAACATATCCTGTATTATTAGAGTGGCCTATTTAAAAGCCAAAACCATTGATCTGAATATTTACCTTCTTGAATTTGCAGTGCCTTAGATAAGCTAAGGTAACTGTTTTCTACTTGATTAATGACAGCAAGAATTAAACTGCAGTAGCTGGCATATGGGAAATTGCTGAGAATGAAGAGCCCGTATTTTGCCTGACATGCTGTTTGCCGCTTTCAATTCTCCTTTTATTTTGTCAAGTTCACATGAAGGAGAGAGAAGGCACTGAATGATGTTTGAACAGTCATAGCACCCTTCTTTTTCTCTCCTGCAAAAAGAGAAAAACTTTCTTTTCTTTACCTACCAATATATTTTCCATCTCACACGTTTCATTCCTTTTTAATAACAGATGTTATAAAAACGGCCTTTGTGTTACACACCATGACCTCTCTTAAGAGTTTAAGCTGCAGAAAGCTCACAAAGCCTCCCTAACTTTGAAAATGCCATCAGTTATTGCTGCCCCTGACTTATCATCAATACATTGATAAAAAAATTTTCCTGGCTGGAACAGGAGCATAAAAATGAGTATCCTGGAAGCTAAAGTACAAACATGAGGGAGGGAGAAAGCCTTAGAAATAAAAAATAAATCATTTTCTACTCCTAGAAAACGGCTTCTCTGTTTTATTCTTTCCATTGTTATATATCTATTTGCTTCCTTCTTTCTTTGCACCCTGTAGAATAAAACAATGATTAAAAGCAAAGACACTAGAGTCAGATTGCCTGTGTTTATGTCTTGGGTTGGCCACTTACTGACTAAATGACCTGGGGAAAATTATTCAACCTCTCTGTGCCATGCTTTCTTCCAATGCAATGAGAGTCTAATGATGGAATGTAAACCTTAAGTTTGCTGAGTGGATGAAATGGGTCAAAAGCTATACGGTACTCATGGCACTGTATATTGTGCACAAATACCAAATAAATGTTAGCAGTTTCATTATTATTGTAAGTTTCAATTTTGTAAGTGTTCCTTTAACTTAACACATATCTCAGTTTTCTTCTCCTTACATGAGTACATATGTTATTTAGTGAAACCGTGGTCAATGCAGCAGAACTGTAATGAAGAAAGAGTATCTCCTCTCTGTAATATTACTGCCTAGAAGTGGTCACTGTTCTCATTACTAAGTGCATTCCCGCATGGCTGTTATTATGTTCATCTGTCCTTTTCTACCTCTCTCCATCACCACTCCTTTTATAGGCACAAATGAAAGCAAACAATATTTTTAGAAAAAGCAATGGATTAGAAAATGCAATCAATTAGAAGTAGGAAACTTGGCTCTGCTCCCTGCACTTCCAGAACCTTTAGGTAACAATGAGTATTTCACAGACCAGCTCTGCTCTTCGGTCATTCCCTGAAACTATCCCAGCAAAATTCGAGTTGAAAGACTGAGAAGAGGCATCTATTGACTTCTCAAAAAGAACTCAAAGCACAGAATGGGGCAAAGGAGGAAGTAGGTGAGTACAGAACAACTGAAAGCTGGGTCTACTTACAGAAGATATGTTCACAAAATCTAAGAGCAATCAAGAGAGAAAACATTGTTACACCTACTTAGCTGCTAGAACTCCGGAGAAGGCTTCTTTAAACTGTTAATTGTAATGTGTTTTGGCTTTTACAGAATGCCCCCTCATATGCATTTACAGTAACGCCGAAGAAAGAATTCTATAATAAACACCTGTTAATTTTATTACTTTTGTATAATCTGTGATAAGAGAGAACTCAATGAAATCAGGATAGCTGTGCACACTTAAATTCACCCTAATGTCTTAATATGCATCTCTCCTGTGGTTGTAATATATCACCACTTTAATTTAACCTGAGCCCTGAAGTATCATCTCCATAGCAGGCAAATGAATGACTCATTTATTCAAAATAAAATGAATCATTCTGAAATTGGGTGATTTACATAAATATATGAAATATTAGCTACTTGTGCTAGGAAAATGAGGGGAATTGTCATTTTAATTCATTTCTCGCTTTTTTCACTTCAGTCTTTTCCTACCTAATATTGAGAGACTTTTTCCGGAGTTCACTCCACTTGAAGTTCATGTTATCCAAACGTCTCTGCAACAGGGCTGCTTCCTCTGAACCTTCCAGCGATTTAAGGACTTTTTGGCCATTTTCGTCCAGGTTGTGATAGATATCCGTGTGGGCTTCAATTTCTCCTTGGAGGTCCTACAGGACAGCAAGAGGAAGAACACACACAGAATTATTAAACCAAAGAAAGCAGCTGCGAATGTCAAGTACTACAAAAATAATGATTCCAAAGACATTTCAAATGGGCCAACTAACAAGAACATGAACCCTAAACCACTTTTCTTGGTGTAAATTATTATCTCTTCAGGTTACTTTGTGGACCAGAAATGGACCTCTTATTAACTGTAGTAAATTTCCTTCTTGCCATTATTAGCGACAAAGTGATATATTTATAACTTTACAAATTTTATGTTACATATTGTAATCCATGGGTTAAAATATATTGTTTTATGAAATAAAATGACATAGCTGGTGCCAATTATTTCATTACAATAGGAGTCAAATCATATTTTCCATGGACATAGTAATCTATACTATTGACTCTGACCATAAAAGCATGGAAAGATAAACAAGATTGTCCTTGGTTGACAGGACCAGCACATTAACGGGACTCTCATAGGAGCGAATCTTCTTGACAACACACACTACGTTGACCTTGGTGTTACAGAATCATCCATCTATTATAACATCATACATACATTAGTAAGATTTCCTATTTAAAATACTACCGCATTTTTAGGCTTGACAGGTGGAAAGTCCACAGAAGGCTGGTTAGAGTTATGATAAGAGGTATGAATTCAACTTCATTTGGATAGACAACAGATCAAGAAGATTATCATAGTAGAAGAATCTGACCTTTACATGGTATGTCTTCCTGTGTAACATTTTCAGCTTGAACCGGGGACTACAGCATTGATCCTGTTGCATAGCAATCCTGAGAAAGCCCAGAAACTGAAAGAGCCCTGCTTTAAAATGCCAACTTTGCTTACATTCTGTTCACAGAATGAGTTTTAGAGGACAGGCCTAACCAGTCAATAATAATAAACGGCGACTTTGTACTCCTCGCTAAACGGTAGTCAGGCGTGTGGACGTGGGAGGGACCTCAAAGAAAGGAGGCCTGGAATATGCAACTGACAGTTTATATTAAACAGCCAACTTTTCTTATCATTTTGCCATTACAAGCCAGAGACATTATAAATTCATTTTATATATGTGTTTTCCTCCTTGTTTCCAGCAGAACAGTCAAAGCCAAAGGAACATTCCTTAGAGAGCTGCCGGGTACCAGCATTCCTCTCTGCCTACACAATGAATGGAGGCTTTGTACATTATCTGACTTGCTTGAAGAGATTTGTATGCTTCTGTTCAACAAGTTTAAAAATTCATTCTGAAGCTCTGAACAATTGGATTGATCTATATAACTAGAAACATTTTTTTCTGTTGCACATGCCTTCTAAAATTGAATTAAATTACTCAAAGTAAGGAGGAAAATGGCAGCAATAACATGTGAGATATTCTGAACAAGTGGCTTATATTTTCAGTCACAGCCTCTTAAAATGCAGAAGTATGAATTTTGCAGAAGGGAGATGGACAAAGAATGTCTCCTGTCACTATTTTTGGAAGTGAAAGTACTCATGACAGATTCTGAAAGAGAGTTGTGTCCCATTTTCCTTGACTGGAAAACTGCAAGAGGAAAATGGGTGGGACTATATCAGAAGTTGAGAAGGGAAACACTAAAACAGACTGAGAAGCTTCTATCTTTCTCCCATCAAAACCAGGCTTGTTCTGGAAGGGTATGGTCACATTTGGATGCCAGTATATGTGACAGAAAATTAGTGCTCAGCTTCTTGCAGAATCAAGTTTGGTCACATATACAGCCATTTTATATATATATATATTTTTTCCCCTAAAGGAAACAACATGACCTGCCTAAATTCAATTTCTTCAGTAAAAGAGGAAAGTGAGTTAATTTTCCTAAACAGCTCAGGACAAAAGCCAGGTCAAAGTTCCAGATAATTCCTTCTTTCTTGTCTCTTACTTTAGTTTTCTTGTCATACATGGTTTGCACACCACCTAAAATTTCTCCTTGGAATAAGCAATTAGGGGACTAAAGCCAACATTTTCAGTTGTTTAAGAAAAGACAAATTAATTTCTTTCCTTTCTTTCCTTCATTGTTTTTAGTGCTAGGGGTTGAATTTAGAGCCTCAAGCATGCTAGGGAAAATGAGTTGCACCCCTAGCCCCAGGGAAATAAAACAATTTGACTAATAGAATCAATATCCCGTATTATATGCATATAAATGACAGTACCTTTGAATTTTTATATCCCACACTAATAGCAGATACCCAGTCCTAATCATTAGTTCCTTAAAATTATATATAACATGAAATCATCACTACTTTTTTTGTAAGAGTTCTTCCCAAACAAATAAGATATAGAATCACGAAGTTGCTAATTTTCATCTATGCCACACCTGGATCTATGACACTGCATATAAACATCTTTCTTGTAACTTCCAAGAAGAAATGGATATAGATGTGATAAATATTTATCTAGGATTGTCTAGTTTTAACATCATGGGAAATATAAGAGGAATCTAAGTGACAGTTCAGTGTTTAATTTTCCTAAAATCAGGAGTGTGCTTTATTTAATTCATTTATATTACCAGCTAAATATTAATGAGAATTTCCTGCCAAATCTTATATATACTGGAATAAAAACCACTCCTTTTGGAAATGCAAAACTGGCTGAAGAGAAGTGTTAGGAAAAGAAATGTTAGCATTGGCAGGAAGATAACGATTATGCCAGTACTATTTTGCTAGATTAAAATACTGCTTTACAGCAACAAGTACCACAGGTAGAGTACAGGGCTTTACAGAATACTGAAAATGTACCACCCTATTACTCCTTCCCCTAGGTTTGTGAAGTATATCATATTTTCTTTGTCTTGTAGATGACAGGTTCACAGTTTTACTGCCTTGCTGAAAGTCACATATCTAGTATTAACTTTGAGAATTGGGTCCAGATGTCCTAATACTTGATAATCTCAGGCTATCTCTACCAACCCATTTGCTAGGAAGCACAGGATACAAAAGGCATTTCCTGCAGTTGAACAATGATAGTACTAAGAGAGGACACTCAAGTGTCAAAGGAGAAGCATACAGACAGGAAGCATGACTATTTTTTGATAAACTATTTACCCACACGGATTGATTTGTGCTGAGTGAAAAATTGGAATCCTGACCACCCTTTTCATTTCTCATTTGGCAGCCAGGCAGTCAGGACTACTCGGAAGCAAAAGCATGTTTGCACTGAAAAGGTCACCGTGCTGTAACTACCTCTGCTGCCAGGAGAGAAACACTCCCTTCATAATTCTCCTCTTTGTCTCTAAGAGCCAAGGGAACAAGGGGCCACACCAAGTCATGATCTGATGGACTGATACTAGCATAATCCCACCACATCCTTGGTTGGCAGGCTGGAAGAGAATCTGTCAAATTGTAGGACTCGGGTGTGCTGGCCTAAAAGGAAGCAAGCACTGGTGAGGGACACAGTGTTCTCTTTCAAACGCTGGCATCCTGTAGTGGAGAGTTTTCAGCAAAAGCAGGCAACATGAGTCTTAGGTGAGGTGAAGGCAGGGACATGGCAGGTAGGAGCAAATATACATTTGCATAAAATTCCATGAGGCCTAAACCTTAGAAGAAAGGAGCACAGAAA